>CM032163.1:37609207-37907132 GCA_018901935.1 Pugionium cornutum
AACAAGTATAACTGTCCAAGTTTCTTGGTGTGTGAAATCTCCATAGGTAATCAGAGTATATCATGGGTACATGGTGACCTGTTGTTACTGTTAAAAAGCTATCTTGTTTTTTTTCTTTGAGAAATGGGGTAATTTTGTTAAGACCTTTAGTTTCACGTGACGTATCTCCTTAGGCCATCAGCGTTTTCATGAGGACACTAGTTTTCTTTGACGTTGTGGTGTTTTTAGATAAATGTTTTCTGTTTTTTTTCTCTATGAGAATCCTATGTTATATTTCCAGGGACTTAGTTCTCGTCACTTGGATATTTAACTATGACTACAATCAGATTCTTGTTCTGTGAGATCTCCTTATGTCATCAGAGATGGTCATAGCTCACTAGATTTGTTGACTGACTTGTATATTTTAATCATATTCTTTTAAATCGATAGAGATGCAACTTTGGCGCATAAGACTGAAGCCTTGGAATTGCAGAGGCAGCTAAGGCGGTTACAGACTCAATATGATTTACTTACTGGCCAATCTTCAGCTTTGATTCAAGGGAGACGTGCTCGAGTTGCTGCAACTTCTGCTGTCACTGGACAGATAACATCTATTGAAGACAGCTTATCTGCTCGAAATTTGCAGGTTTTATACATGTCCTCACACAACTGTAAAGTGGAATGTGCAATTCTTTGGTCTTTGATAAGTTGCTGGTGTTTCCTTTTCGTATCTTCCTGTAATCTAGATGAACGGAGTTCTAGGAAGACTGGCCTCCACTTCTCAAGAGCTGGCGCATTATCACTCCGGCGAAGGTGTCTTTTGTATCCCTTCTCTATCATGTTGTTTAACTTTTTCTTATCTCGTCAACTACCTTAAATCTGCTTTGAAGCTGAAGTTTGCAATCGGCTTGAATGCAATATACTTTTAAATTAGCATCATTTGAGTGAGGAACTTCTGCTGCATAAGATAGTTGCCTTTCTGGTAGTTAATTTTAAGATTAACTGGTTAGATTGGTTTGTAGCCAGGATTTTATTAGTCATCTGTGTTAAGGGTTTCAAGGAGCATCCAGTTGTATTTCCTGTAGACATTTCTTTTGGCTGATAGACTAAGAAGTGGGTTTTGAAAGATATGTCAGCAAAACGATCTTCTAACTGATTACTTGTATGGAATATGTATCGTAGTAACTTATTTGGATGTTTCATATGTCTAGAGGATGGAATCTACTTAGCATACTCTGATTTTCATGCCTACTTGGATGGAGATTCAGCATGCACAAAGGAGCTAAATCAGTGGTTTACTAAGCAGCTAGACACAGTAAGTGGTAAATACATTGCTGATGTTTAAATTTATCGTCAACATATGGAAAACTAAAGCTAGTTGAGATCTTATCCTTAGTACCTTGTATGAAATGCCACGTTTTGACATTTATGAGAATGGAGAAAGTATCAGCTGTTAAACATCTTGCACCTAATTATGTTTAATGTAATTTCTGCTATCATGACAGGGGCCGTATCGTTTAGTTGCAGAGGAAGGAAAATCGAAATGCTCGTGGGTTAATCTTGATGATACATCAAACATGTTGCGAGGTGAATTTCCTAAAATTTGATATTTGTTTTACATATATACTATTTTTTTGTCTGAATGCTTGTATCCTTGTGCAGTTATGTATCTTCCCTCTGTATATATGAAAAATCCTATGTTTTGATATTTGTAGAGTTATTTTTGCTGCATAATTCTGATTTATTTGAAGATCTTGTGCATCTATATTTTGTCTGTACAATGCAGCAGATTTGGAAAAGTCACAACATCAACGTGTATCTGAACTGCAACGGCTCCGATCCATGTATGTACTATGTGGTACTCTGGCGATATAAATTCCAGCGTTTACTTTGATAGTTACTCTGGATTTACCTTTGAATTTTTCTATCAAGTCTTTTACTCCAGAAAAAAAATGTTTGTGTAAGGGTCTGTCTTGGTATTGGCTATACTAAAGATGTAAATACTTGAAACAACAGTCAAAATCCTTTTAGTTTTTACACATACTAAAAGGATACAAGTTTCTCACTCTCCAATGTATTTTCTTGTTATTCACAGCTTTGGAACAAGCGAGAGACAATGGATTGAAGCCCAAGTCGAGAATGCTAAGCAACAAGCTATTCTCTTGACGCTCAAATCTCAAGTAACATCAGTTGAAGCTCACATTCATTTTGATCTACATTCTCTAAGGTAGAAAAACATGGAACATCGAAGCAAGAAGTTGATAAAATCATCATCGAGTCTTTATCTTCTCCTACTGTAGTCTGGTGATCATGTTTTTACCTGTGCAGGAGAAAACATGCCGATCTAGTTGAAGAAATCTCGACCCTTTATAAGAAAGAAGAAAAACTCTTATCTGAGGTCTGTTTATGTACTCAGTTCTTGACATCTTAAATTTCATGTTTCTGAAATAAAACAAGTATGCACTTATTTGGGTAACTGCATATTTGCTTAATCCACTCTGCTTTTTAGACTATTCCTGAATTATGTTGGGAGCTCGCTCAACTCCAGGACACCTACATCTTGCAAGGTAATGAGCACTTTACTCTTTGTGCTTTACCTGTAGCACTTGGATAATTTGGGCTTTCATATGATTTTCTCATCGTAATCTGTAGGTGACTACGATCTAAAGGTCATGCGTCAAGAACTATATATTAGTAAACAGAAAGTGGTATGTTGGCCTTAAATTTTTTTCTTTTATGTCATTTGATCAGATTTCTTCAAGATATGTTGTCTACAAGACTGCATGCTTTCCATGCTTTAGATACCAAGATCTAGTTGTCACTCTGTTTCTTATGTTCTGAGTATTTTGTCGCAGTTCATCAATCACCTGGTTAATCAGCTTGCAAGGCACCAGTTCTTGAAATTAGCATGTCAATTAGAAAAGAAAAACATGCTTGGAGCATTCTCTTTACTAAAAGTAATCGAATCGGAACTCCAGGGGTACCTTTCTGCCACAAAAGGCCGAGTGGTATGGTCATAATCCATAGTTACAGTCCATGCTTCCTGCAATAATTGGATACTGAAACTTATATATCCTTCCGCTATATATTCAGGGACGGTGTTTGGCACTGATCCAAGCTGCATCTGATGTGCAAGAACAGGGAGCAGTGGATGATCGTGACAGCTTTTTACATGGAGTTAGAGATCTCTTAAGCATTCACTCAAGTAGTCAACACTATCTTTTTTTTTTGTACACAACTGTTCCATTTTGTCTGATATTTTCCAATCTAAGTTAGGCTGATGATCTTCATTTCTTCCTGTCTGGTATAGATGCCCAACCTGGGTTATCAACGTATGTCTCAGCTCCAGCCATCATTCAGCAGATAGTTGCTCTTCAATCTGATCTGTCGTCTCTTCAGTCTGACCTTGAGAATTCCCTTCCTGATGACAGAAATAGATGCATTAACGAGCTGTGAGTCACCATTCACCTGAAATCCTCAATAACACTCGTCAAGCTCTTACACAGAAACACGTATTTACGATGCTCACATATCGCTATTGCCTGTTAGGTGCACCCTTATTCAGAACCTGCAGCAACTACTCTTTGCGTCATCAACAACGGCGCAACCCATATTGACACCATGGGTAAAA
This sequence comes from Pugionium cornutum, assembly GCA_018901935.1. Taxonomy (NCBI): domain Eukaryota; kingdom Viridiplantae; phylum Streptophyta; class Magnoliopsida; order Brassicales; family Brassicaceae; genus Pugionium; species Pugionium cornutum. Next base: position 37,612,818 of record CM032163.1, read on the forward strand.
CAAATTTTCAGTTACCAACTTTTAGTCCTTAATGTAATCCAAGACCCATTGGCTTTTAACTCGATGTTGTTTCTCCATGTTACATTAGCCGCTGATGAAAGAACTTGATGAAATGGGGAAAATCAACTCCAAACTCTCAACAGCAGTGGAAGAGGTCACACTTGAGCACCGTGAGAAAAGGGAGGCGAGTCTTAGTTCTGTTGAATTTAAAATATAGAAACTTTTGAACAATCCCAATTCTCCTAATAAATACAAATATTGCTGTGCAGATCGTGAAGCATCACTCCAAGGACGTGGAACTTCAAAGACGAGTATTTGTGGATTTTTTCTGCAACCAAGAGCGACTGAGAAGCCAAGTGAGAGAACTCAATGCACTTGTACGTGCTCGCCAAGCCTCATCATAAGTCCCACCACCACAAGTACATACCATAACTGATCACTTCCTTTTAGTTTTACTTGCAAGTTTTGCCATTTCACTTCCTCTATATGATTGTATACAGAAGGGTCTGTATGTAGTTGTTGATTGCTTATTTAAGATGGTCTATTTACAAATTGGTTTTTCTACTTTTTTTCTTCTGAGATGTACACTGATTTTGCTTGTCCTCTATTTCTTGGGTTATTTGTGATTTTACTCGGGCTTTTCTGTTGTCTGAAAGTAAGATAAAAAAAAAGATAATTGAAGTATCGAGACTCTCGGATTATGACTCACGAGCAGTTTAGCTATGGAAATGATCATTCTGTTTTGCAGTAGCGTTTCTCCAAGTCTATTGTCGTGGACAATCACGTTGTGGATACTGTGTTACAGATAATGACTCGGGCTTCAGCTAAGGTAGGACGCTGAAACTGATCGTGCCAAAAACTTGTGATGATCAATTCAATCCAGACTCCGACTGTATCTCTCAGCATCAAATGGCTATCTCTATGCATTCCAGTTGAGTCTGGTGATGCGTTCACAAAACACAAACTGAAAAACCCAGAAGCAAATAAACATATGGGGTAAGTAAAAACACACACATGAAAAATACCAAGCCAATTTATCTACTTGAGATATATCCCATCATCATTCATATTCAACTATATAAGGAAATTCATGGAAGTACAAAGACATAGATCCACTTTTTTTTCATTCCCTTTTCTATGTCATATTCAAATTTATCTTGGGTTTGATTTACTTTCTCTCAATTTTCATTTGTTCTATTCCGGATTAAAAAAATCAGCCGTCTAACCATTTAGGCACCCGTTTAGACGTTACACACCATCTAACCGTGACGATTTTGTTTAAATCGATCAAACAAATCAGATGTTTAATTTTTTCCTTATAATTCGTCTAAACGGACGTCTAGCTGCCTAGGTAGCCGTCTAATTTTATTATTTTTCAAATATTTTTTAAAAATTCAAAAAAAATTTAAAAATCATAACATATTGGATTTAAAATTAGCTTTAATGTGTTTTATGCAATTTTAAACGTAAAATTATATTATATTTATAAATAATTATGAATGATCATATATATAAGATAATAAATATGTCGAAAACTAAAACCCGCGTAATCGCCGAATAATCTCGATTTTTTTGTTAGGCGCTAAACCAATCTCAACGGCCTGACTAGCATCTAGCGCGTATTCGAACATGGGTTCTATTAAACTCGTGACATACCAAAAATATATCAGATTAAAACAAATTATAAACCTATTCAGTAATATATGGTGAATTCATTACCTTGGTTGTATAATAATCTATACTAATAAAAAGAATTTATTGAGACTCCTAAGGCTATCCATCAGCAAAAAAAAAACAAGTTTTAAAAAACTGACATTTTAACAAATTTATCCACATCAATTTAAACCAAAAATTATTTATTAATAATTTGTATAAAATTAAACCTTCAAATTATTAAAACTTTAACATTTTTTGACGATTAAATTTACATTTATTCAAACAATTAAATCTTAATAATGATCTTCAACTACTAACATTATAAAACACCAAATATCATATTTTCAATCAGAAATCTTGCTAACAATCCCCAAAAGTTCATCATAACATCAAAAGCTTCTTTCACCTTCATACTTTCGCATTTTCGACGATTTTGATGGAGATTTTTGCAAAAAAAATACTGGTAAGACTTATTTATTTTTGGGAAACTCAGAATTTTAACAAAGTCACACACTTATGAGTTTCGAAATGTTACTCCTCGACAAAAGATATGTTTATAAAACTTTGAAATTTTTTTTTCTCTCAGCTCGATTTCGTCTTTATAATGTGTGTTTGTGGTAAAACTAATTTTATTTATTTTGGTAAAAATAATTCGATTTTCTTTTGTTCTACAGAAGAAAATGACTATGATTATGCATATTTGGCTATTGTTTTCTATTAATAATATTACTAAATTCTATAAAATTTAGTAAACTTATCAAAAAATCGGTTTCAAAAGTTACCGGTTACTATCATTAAAGTATATTTAACAACAATCAATATAATTCAATGCATACTACTCCACCATATAACCATTATCCAAAAAAAGATAAAAAATATACAAATTGCTGCATCCAAATCCAATAGTTAACTCTCGCAAAAAGAAACACCAATAATTAACAAATATTTATGATATGACCACACGTAAACCGTCAATTATGAAAAACATAAAATAAAAAAATGCAAACAAATGAGAACAAAAAATAAGAAAAACGCAAACAAATGAAAAAATATCGACATTCTGTAATTATCTATTAAACAATTATAATTATCTATTCAAAAATTATCCTTTCAAATTATTAAAATTTCAATATAATTTCGATTACATTTACACTTATTTAAAAAATTAAGAAATAATAATAGTTTTTTTCACCCTATTAACTCACCTATAATTGACCACTATTGTCATAATAATGACGGGCAGTTACCAACTTTAATTATTTATTCAGCAATTAACCTTTCAAATTATTAATCTTTCAACATAATTTTGGTATATTAGATTTACACTCATTTAAACAATTAAAAATTAATAACATTTTCATTCACACCACTAACTCACATATTACTTTATTTTCATTCTACTATATATAAAATCGATATATGACACACGATATTTTTCTTTTGTTTAATTTTTTTTTTGATTACTTATAAATATTATATTTGTATTTTTCTGTTTTATATTTAAAATAGATTATAGTTTTCTTTAATAGGACAATTCTCTAAAAGCACCTTTTTAAGTTTTTATTCCAAAAATAGCATCATTATTTTAAATTTTTAATAATAGCACAAATTTAAGATTAAAATGCAATAAAACTATATTTTAATAAAAAAATTAAACCCTAAGTTAGACAAAATGAACTCAAATATAATTTTTAAGTTTATTTATAATTGATTTAGAGTAAATAACTATTTTTACATAATTATTTGTGCTATTTTTAGGATTTTAATTTTAGTGTGTTAGATATGAAAAAAAACTTTAAATAATGCTATTTTAGAGTATTACTCTCTCTAATATATTATTGTATTTTTTAAAATCACTACCTATCTGATATAAAATTGTACAATCTAATGCAATACAATGATTTATTTTGGCAAACAAATTTTTTTAGTTCGAACATATTTTGAACGCTAACTCAACTTATAAACTAAAAAATTTATGATCAATACCAATAAAAGATTTTACAAATCCACCGATCATAAAAATAATATATGTTTCACTGAACAAACAAGCTAACACCTAGTTATTATAAAGGCCCAACACATAGAACCATATCTACAAATAATATTGGTGAATAAGCACTCTTAATTTTACTGATAGAGATAAAAATCTGTATGGATTAAAATCTTCATCATTCTTCTTCACCAGACTCATAGTTTGCATGATGATCTCTTGCAATTTTCTTCGAGTAGCCTTCATCCCAGTTAAGTTTCTCCCAGGTTTCTCTAAGTTCTTTATACAATTCCATGTATTACACCAAGGCTCATGTTCTTCTCGTTAGATCCATTGATAATAGATTACAGATCCCAGAAATTACAATTTCTTTAAAAGGTATAGATTTAGAGACTCACCCATTCTTTAAGGACGAGGGAAGTGCGGCTCATGAACTGTTTCAACTCAAAACTGATTTTCATTGGCCACTGGCTGGCTAGAGAGAAGTTTGACTTGCTTTATCGTTTTTTTCCTATGAAACCAAACAAAAATATAACCATTTTATATTATAGCATAATTCTAACTATATAATTTTGGTATGAATATTTGTTCTTTTAAATACAACATAAATTAGAAAACATCGGCTAAAAATTGTTAATGGTATTAAATCTAGATGAGTTTTGGTTTGATCTGGGTTTTGTTAGTTCCTTTATTTATGTATAATATTATATGCAATAAATAACTAGATTTAGATCGAAAAAATATTTACACATTATAATTAATTATTTATTTAGTATTATAAATTTAATATGTACATAGTTTATTTCTTACTTAAAATATATTTTTTAAAATTTTTTAATATTGATTATACAAAAATATACAATAAATTAGATTATACAAATAAATTTTAAATTATCTATATCTTATATATAAAATATTATTAAATAGATGAGGAACTGTAAATGTGATAAATATTTAATTAATCCAAATTTCTGTTCCATATTTTGTTTAACTAATTTTCTAAAAATTTTAATATCTTTTATATTGTGCTTGTTTTTTATATAAAAAAATTAGGAATTTACATATAATATACTGTTAAATATTTATCTAAAACCATTTTGTAAATATTATACTAAATTATGTCTTATGTAATATTTGTCTTAAAATGCTTATATGGTATAACACATCATCATGATATGTTTGTCAATCACACGTGAAGATGAGGTTTTTTGTTAAAATATTTGTCAATTAATATATTAGGGATGTAATATACAATGATTTTGATGATGTAGTTTTGATTCATATTTAACTTTTAGTCAAATAATTTATCTAATGTACAATAAAACTTTAGTCAAACAAATTTAAATATAGATTAGTTATTTATTATTTAGAGCAATTTTTTTCACTTGGGCGACAACGGGTCGGCCCAATAATCCAATATTTTTATATAAAAATTTAACACACTTATACCGGAACAAATAGAGTCGAACTCTACATTTTTGAAATAAATATATAGATGGTCTAATTAATAGTTCATTTATTCTTTCCACTGAAAACCAATTTAATAGTATCATTTTATGCTACCAGTTTTAAAATTACCATGAAATATTAGCTATTTTATAAATATTATTAAGTTAAACAGCAATTAACTTATGTACTCTTACCAACTTGATCAGTTTTAAGATATGTCAGATTTGGTAATCTGAATATCTCAGTATGGGCTGATATTTGACCGAAGAGAAATCATTTATTTTCATCGTCAAATAACAAAAGTGACGAGGATATGAATACTAGTTCACTAGAACTTTGAAAAAAATCTCATTAATATACTTATTATAAGACAAGTTACAAGTACAATATCAGGCACAAGAAATTTTAGTAAAATGTTCAACAAGTCTGTCGAGAATATCATAACAATCATAGAATATGGAGGATTCTATGAAGCTGAACTTACTAAAAAATTACAAGAAGGAGACTATGAACAACTTAAGACTACAACAATTTCACTCCTTTCAGTTTTATAAGGTTTCAGAGATACAACCTTGTTCATCATTACTAAACAAACTTAAAAAGTCATTATAAGTAGCTACAAGAGACCAAAGTGCGTATTTAAAATTCTTATGTTTGAATTAACAAGTTTATTTGCTTGTTTTTGCAGGAATGTGACTGTTAAATTTAAGAGTCTTTTATTTGTCATTAGGTCTTAATGTCTTGTTGTTATTTTCGTTTTAGTCCTTCCATTATAATGTATTTTCAACCCTAAAAGGCACCTGTTGCTGAACTATTATATAAAGTCCATTCTCAGCATGTAATCACTTAAGTTTTATGAAATAAAAACCTAGTTTTTCTTCCTTTGAAAGGAGCTGACGCCTCCAGCCTTCTTGTGTGAGAATCCTTAAAGCTTGAGTGCTCTAGACTTATCACAGACCTTCCATAATCTGTGTGGCATCTCTTGATCAACCTCTCTACTCAATCCTCACTTAGATCCTCCAGAAAGTGCTCTACAGCCAACTGAAGGGTCACCATCAATCCATCACTCTTGAGTCTCTAGAAAGTGCTGTACAGCCAGCTAGAGCCTCTCCAGCAGTTTCCCTTGCTTGAAAAAGTCCTCTTGTTCCTGCATCATCTGGTATCAGAGCTTAATCGCTCATATTCAGGTTTATCTAATCCCATTTTCGTTTTTACTCTGTCATTTTCTTGTTAACTTGCTGTCAAACTGCATCTCTTCATAAAACCCATAAAAATTGAACCCCAATATGTTGTTTTTGTGTGTTAAAAGCTAGTAACATCATTAGTTGTTGATAGCTTGTGTTGTTGTAACTAGATTTGTCGATTTTCAGTTGTTTTGATTGTGTCTATTCAACTTCCTTTGTTGCGGCAACTAGTTCTATCCATTTTTAGTTGTTTTTATTGTGTCTATTTGACTTCCTTTGCTGCTCCAACTAGATTGTCGATTTTCAGTTGTTCAATTGTGTCTATTTGACTTCCTTTGCTGCTACAACTAGTTATGTCCATTTTAAGTTGTTTTTTATTGTGTGTATTCGACTTCTTTTGTATTTGATCTTTTTGTTTAGTGTGAGACAGATTGTGTGACTATGGGAGAACCAGTAGATGTAAATGTTGCTCAGATCCTTGCTGCTATTCAGATTCAACTTCAAAACCTAGGAGATCGCATGACAAGAATAAAACAACCACCACCAATTCGCAAAAATCCTATCAGAAAAGCGAATGCCCAACGTGTGAATCATGAGGAGGATGAAATAGCTGACTTAGAATATGATTTTCCACCAGAACCTGATCATAATCATAGACCAAGAAGATAATATCAACGTGACAAAGATAGAGTAGAAGAATCTTGGCATGGAAACAGAGACGTAAAGCTCATATCACCAACCTTTGCTGGAAAGGTTAATCCACATGCCTACCTTGATTGGGAAAGGTGTATGGAATACATATTTGAGTATTACAACTACTTAGATCAGAGAAAAGTTTCTCTAGCAGCTGCTCAACTCACTGAAAGCGCTCTAGCTTGGTGGGACAGAGATGTGTCTGAAAGAAAAAGACATAGACATGGACAGATCACTACTTGGCAAGACATGAGGTTCCAACTAAGGAGGAGATATATCCCTGCATACTACTATAGAGAATTGCAGAAGAAATTTAGAAAACTAACTCAAGGTTCTAAATATGTTGAAGAATACTTTGATGAGTTTGAAATGCTTAGAAACAGGTTGGAGACCGAAGATTCAGAAGAAACTTTGATGGCTCAATTCATAGATGGTCTGCAAGATCGAGTTGCTAGAAAAGTTGAGAGACAAACCTATCATGATCTGGACGAGTTGCTGCATCTTGCGGTTCAGGCCGAGCAGCACATAAAAAGGAAGATTATCTCAGCAAATCGTAGCAAGTCTACCTGGAATCAACAACCACAAAAAGCTCTGGACAAAGGAAAGGCCATCGACATAGAATCCAGATTCAAGAAATCCATTGCTGAAACCAGAGCAAGGTAAAACTCCAACTCAAAGATCTTGTGACATAACATGTTTTAAATGTCAAGGAAAAGGCCACTATGCAAGAGAATGCCCAAACCAAAGAGTTATGATCCTTAAATCAAATGGCAAATATGAATCTCAAGATGAAGAGGAGTATGAACCAGAAAACTCTGAGGAAGAAGTTGTGGACTATCCTGATACCGGAGAGCTTCTAGTTACAAGGAGATCTCTCAGTGCTCTTTTTGAACCAGAAACTATACAAAGAGAAATATTTTCCATTCTTGGTGCAAAATATACTCTAAGGTATGTAGTTTGATCATAGATGGTGGTTCTTGTACTAACGTAGCCTGCAAGTATTTGGTTGATAAGGTAGGGTTATAAAAGACAAAGCATCCTCGACCATACAAGTTCAAATGGCTGAACGATGAAACTAAGCTAAAAATCGTAAAACAAGTCACCATACCATTTAGCATAGGCAAGTATGCAGATCAAGTTGTATGTGATGTGGTTCCTATGCAAGTTGGACATCTACTTCTAGGTCGTCCATGGCAATTTGACAAAGAAGCATTACATAATGGATGCACTAATCACTATACCTTCATGCACAATAACATGAAACAAAGCTTAGCACCTTCAAACTCCACAAGAAGTGCATGAGATGCAACAAACTATGTCTAAAGGAGAAAAGCTAAATAAAACTAACCTTTATGTAACACCTGCCACTGTTTTGAAATCTCTTGATTCTAAAGAAGAGGTGCTACTAATGATCTTTAAAGAAGTGTTGTTTTCAGGACAAGAAAAGGAGGAACTCCCTGCTGCTGTTCTACAGCTTCTTGACAAATTCACTGATATTTTTCCAGAAGAGATACCACCAGGATTGCCACCTATAAGAGGAATCGAGCATCAAATTGATCTTGTTCCTAGAGCACCATTTCCAAACCGATCTGCCTATAGAGTGAATTCAGAAGAAGCAAAGGAGCTGGAAAGACAAGTAAAAGACTTAATGTCTAAGGGTTATATCCAAGAAAGTCTAAGCTCATGTGTTGTTCCTGTTCTTCTAGTGCCTAAGAAAGATGGAACTTGGAGAATGTGTGTTGATTGTAAAGCAATCAACAATATCACTGTCAAATACCAACATCCAATTCCAAGACTTGATGACATGCTAGATGAACTCAATGGAGCAACTATCTTCTCAAAAATTGATCTAAGAAGTGGATATCATCAGGTGAGAATGAAAGAAGGTGATGAATGGAAGACATCGTTTAAAACCAAAAAAGGATTGTATGAATGGGTAGTCATGCCATTTGGACTCACAAACGCTCCAAGTACTTTCATGAGACTCATGAACCACATCCATAGAGCATTTATCTGTGAGTTCGTAGTAGTTTATTTTGATGACATTCTAATCTATAGCTCTAATCTTGAAGATCATTTACGACATCTTGAGCAGGTACTAGAAACGCTTAAGGCTGAAATCTTTTATGCTAACCTTAAGAAATGTACTTTCTGCACTGATCAATTTGTATTCCTAGGATTTGTTGTAAGTTCTCAGGACTTAAAGGTCAATGAAAAAAAGATCAAAGCAATTCAAGATTGGCCAACCCCAACAACAATCGGACATGTGAGGAGTTTCCATGGATTGGCTAGTTTCTATAGAAGATTTGTCAAAGACTTAAGTACTGTTGCTGCACCCCTCACTTCAGTAATTAAGAAGAATGTGGGGTTCAAATGGGGACCAGCACAAGAGAAGGCCTTCAACAAGCTGAAAGATAGCCTCACACATGCGCCTATTTTGGTACTTCCTAACTTTGATAAAACCTTTGAAATTGAATGTGATGCTTCTGGAATAGGTATAGGAGTTTTCCTAATGCAAGGAGGAAAACCAGTGGCTTACTTCAGTGAGAAACTTAGTGGAGCTTCACTAACTATCCCACATACGATAAAAAGCTCTATGCTTTGGTAAGGTCTCTTGAAACTTGGCAACATTACCTACTGTCAGAGGAGTTTGTTATTCATACAGATCATGAGACGCTCAAGCACTTAAGAGGAAAAACTAAGCTTAAGAAGAGGCATGCAAAGTGGCTTGAGTTTGTGGAGACTTTTCCCTATGTGATCAAATATAAGAAAGGTAAAGATAATGTTGTGGCTGATGCCTTATCAAGGAGACATGCTCTCATCAGCACAATGGAAGCTCAGATTATGGGATTTGAACACATCAAGGCAATGTATGAGACTGATCCATATTTTCAAGAAATGTTTAATGAGACCAACAAAGCTGCATCTGGTATGTTTTATCAACATGATGGATTTTTGTTTAAGGAAAAGCGTTTTTGTATTCCTCAGGGATCAATGAGAGAACTATTGATTAGAAAAGCTCATGGAGGAGGACTCATGGGACATTTTGGCCGAGATAAGACATTGAGTGTACTTATGGAACATTTCTACTGCCACATCTAAAACGAGATGTTCAAAGATTCTGTGCTAAGTGCATCACTTGCTAGAAAGCAAAATCTAGGTCACACATGGTTGTTATATGCCTTTTCCCATTCCTAACCTATCTTGGGTAGATATCTCTATGGAATTTGTCTTAGGTATGCCAAAGATCAACCACAAGGATTCTATCTTTGTAGTTGTAGACATGTTCTCAAATATGGCTCATTTTATACCATGTAACAAGACTAATGATGCTACGCAAATAGCTGATCTTTTTTTCAAAGAAGTAGTGCGCCTACATGGAGTTCCAAAAACAATCTTTTCAGATCGTTACACCAAATTTCTAAGTCATTTCTAGAAGACATTATGGAAAAAGTTGGGAACTAAACTGATCTTCTCAACTACTTGGCATCCACATACCGATGGTCAAACAGAGGTAGTAAACTGAACTCTTTCAACATTTTTGAGAGCCACGATCGATGTACCTGTTATGAGGACATAACCTTTTCAACAGGGAGAAAATGATGAGGACATCAATACTAGTTCACTAGAAGCTGAGGAAGAGCCCATTAATATACCTATTATGAGACAAGCTCCAAGAACAAGATCATGCACAAGAAATCTTAGTAACATGTTCAAAAAGTCTATCGAGAGTCTCATAACAATCATAGAAGATGGAGGATTCCATGAAGCTGAACTTACTAAAGAATTATAAGAAAGAGACTATGAACAACTAATGATTACAACAATTTCACTCCTTCTAGTTTTACAAGGCTTCATAGATACAACCTTATTTATCATTGCTAAACAAACTTAAGAAGACATTATAAGGAGCTACAAGAGACCAAGGTGCGTATTTAAAATTCTTATATTTGAATTAACAAGTTTATTTGCTTGTTTTTGCAGGAATGTGACTGTTAAGTTTAAGAGTATTTTATTTGTCATTAGGTCCTAATGTCTTGTTGTTATTTTCGTTTTAGTCCTTCTATTATAATGTATTTTCAGCCCTAGAAGGCACCTGCTGCTGGACTATTATATAAAATCCCTTCTCAGCATGTAATCACTTAAGTTTTATAAAATAAAAACCTAGTTTTTCTTCCTTTGAAAGGAGCTGACGCCTCCAGCCTTCTTGTGTGAGAATCTTTGAAGTTTGAGTGCTCTAGACTTATCACAGACCTTCCATAATCTGTGTGCCGTCTCTTGATCTACTTCTCTACTAAATCCTCACTTAGATCCTCCAGAAAGTGTTCTACAGCCAGCTGAAGGGTCACCATCAACCTATCACTCCTGAGTCTCTAGAAAGTGTTGTACAACCAACTAGAGCCTCTCCAGCAGGTCCTCTTGCTCGAACAAGTCCTCTTGTTCCTGCATCAAAAAGTGAGGACGTGAGAAAATGATTAAGTTCTAAACATGTTGAGAGTTGCTAAGTGTAGGATTATGAATTATCTGGTTAAATGTATGTTTGTTGATTTATGTTACGTGTTATGATGTAATGACATGATGATATAGATGTTGTAAAGAAAGGAGGATACTTTTACTGAGAAAGGTAGTGAAAAAAAAGAGTCAATCTTTTGATAAGTGTGCTCTGTGTGTGTTTTTATCACTCAAGTGTATGCGATATTTAATCAAGAAGTTAAAATGTTTGTGAAAGTTGTTGGGTTTTTGAATAAGTATTAGTAGCTATTTCAGTGTTGAAGAATTCAAGCTTTGTTTTAGTTTTTTATTATTTAGTTTTCTATTTTTGCTGCATTAGTTTCTGTATTTTCTGTTACTGAACATTGTAAGACTCTTTATAAGCCATCTAACTCTTTCAATTGGAATAACACAAAATCACTTTTAGTTTTCTAAGTATCTTGTATTCCTTTTATTTGGTATTAGAGCAAACTAAGTGAAAAACTTCTGAGTGTTTGAGAGGAAAAATACTAAGGAAGAAAATATCAGACACTGGAAATTTCACAACACCCAGCGTTTCGAAATTCGATGGTGACTATGACCACTAGAGCTTATTTATGGAAAATCTCCTACGTTCAAAGTAGTACTGGAGCATCATAGATCCATGATTTGAACATCTGAAAGCAATTGAAACTCCTAATCCAACACAACAAAAACTCTTGAAGAAGCAAAGCTCAAAAACCTCAAAGCTAAAAACTATCTATTTCAATCAATCGACAAAACTATTTTGAAGACCATCACTCAAAAGGAGACTGCGAAGCAAATGTGGAAGTCGATGAAAATTAAGCATCAAGGAAGTGCAAGAGTGAACCGTGCACAACTTCAAAGCCTTAGAAGAATTTTTGAAATTTTGGAGATGAAGGTCGGAGAAAGAGTATCAAATTACTTTGCAAGAGTAATGGAGACTATCAATGACATGAGAAACTATGGAGAAATCATTGAAGATGTTAAGATTGTTGAAAAGATTCTGGAAGTCTCACATAAAATTTCAACTTTGTGGTATGTTCCATCGAGGAGTGTAAGGATATTGACCGGCTTACAATAAATGAGTTGCAAGCCTCATTACAAATACATGAGCAAAAGGTGATTGAAAAAAGAAGTGATGAGCAAGTTCTACAAGTTGAGATAGAACAAAGAAATGCACGTGGAAGAGGAAGATGGAATTTTGAGAGAGGAAAAGGCTTTAGAGGTCGTGGGAGAATGAGATCTTACATCAATCGATCAGCCATAAATTGTTTTCGATGTAGAAAACAGGAACACTATCAATTTGAGTGCACAAGTATTGACAAAGGGGTGAATTATATGGAGTTTGACGAGAACGAAGAGTTATTGTTGATGGCTCATGCTGAAATAAATCTTGCAACAGACAAAAGCATCCGGTTTCTTGATTCTGGATGCTCAAATCACATGAAACGATATAAATCATGGTTTGTGGAGCTAGATGAAGAGTTCAGACATTCTGTTCGATTGGGAAACAACTCCAAAATGAATGTGTTAGGAAAAGAAAAAAATCATATTTGAAGTGGAAGGTATAATATAAGTTTTGTCTGATGTTTATTACGCTCCGAATTTGACAAATAATTTGTTAAGCATCGGGCAACTACAAGAGAAACAACTCATGATTGTGATAAAAAACGGCGGTTTCCAGATCTATCACAATCAATGAAGATTGATAATGGATACACAAATGACAGTGAATCGAATGTTGTAGTGTATGCCAAGAAAAAGACATACTGATCATTTCTTTATGATAGAAGAAGAAGATTTGGAAAACCTCTAGCACCGGAGATATGGAAATTTGAATAATAAATCAATTCAAATCATGTTGAAGAAGGAGATGGTACAATGGCTACCAAAAATCAAAAGAGAAGGAGAAGTCAAAGTATGCAAGGTGTGCAATGTGGGGAAGCAAAAACGTGGAACATTCCCTAAGAAAACCAAGTGGAAAGCAACCGATAAATTACAACTACTTCATGCAGATTTATGTGGACCGATTATCCCAACATCTCAAAGTGGCAAAAGATATTTTTTGTGATAGTTAGATGATTTCTCCCGGAAGACTTGGATACATTTTCTTGCAAACAAATCAGAAGCTTTTGAGACATTCAAAGTCTTTAAAGCACTTGTTGAAAAGGAAGCTAATACGTTTATTCGAGGTTTAATAACTGATAGGTGAGGAGAATTTACTTCAGATCAGTTCAATGAATTTTGCAAAATTCATGGCATAAAGCGACAATTCACTGCATCATATACGGCACAACAAAACGACGTGACAGAGAGACGAAATCGAACCATCATGAATATGCTATGATGTTTGTTGTCTGAGAAAGAAATGCCAAGATTTTTATGGCCATAAGCAGCTCGATGGACTATTCACGTGTTAAACATAAGCTTCACAAAGGCAATAAAAGACATGGTTCAAGAACAGAGGTGGACAAGAATCAAACCAAAGGTGGATTATTTCAGAGTGTTTGGGTCAATTGCTCATGTTCACATCCCAGAACAAAAGAGAATAAACCTTGATGATCGCAGCCACAAATGTATCCTGCTTGGAGTTAGTGATGAATCTAAAACTTACCGACTATATAATCATGTTACCAAGAAAATAATCACAAGCAGGGATGCAATACTCAAAGAAGATGCCAAGTGGGATTGGAATCTGGACATAGAGGAAAAAAAACCGTTCTTGTTTGAAGAGATGATGAAGATGTCGAAGGATAGGAAACATATGAGGAAGGATAGGAAACAGATGAGGAAGGAAATGCTGAAAAAGAACCTGAAATTGCATAAGATGTAATTGAAATAGAACAAAAAGAACAAAATGATAATGTGAGAACAGAAGTTCACACACCAGCAATTGAACATGGAGAAAGAACAAAAAGAAAAAGAAGAATACCAAGTTGGATGTGAGATTACGAAGTTGGGGAAGAAGTAAGTGAAGATGAAAAAAAATTCATCAATTTCGCATTATACACATGTGTTGAAGATTCCATCAGCTTTTATGAAGCAACAAAAGAAAAAAAGTGGAAGGATACAATGGAACTCGAAATTCAATCAATTGAACATGATCAAACTTGGGAATTGGTCTCACTACCACCTCAAGCAAAGAAAATTGGAGTTAAATGGGTATACAAAACCAATCTAAATAAAGAATGGAAGGTGGAAAAATACAAAGTTTGATTAGTCGCAAATGAATACTCTCAAACAGCAGGGGTAGATGATACTAAAGTTTATGCACCAGTTGCTCGTTGGGACACCATAAGAATTATCTTGGCAGTAGCAGCTCAACAAGGGTGGAGTGTGTATCAATTACACGTCAAGAGTGTTTTTCTTTATGGAGAATTAAAAGAAAAGGTATTTGTGGATCAACCTGAAGGGTTTATCAAAACAGAGGAGGAGGATAAGGTTTATCGGTTGAAGAAAGCTCTTTACGGCTTAAAACAAGTCCCAAGAGCGTGGTTTTGCAAATCAGGAGTTATTTCAAGAGAGAAGGTTTTTTGAAAAGCAACTATGATCATACTTTTTTTTCAAAAGACTTGGAGACAAAATTCTTGTGGTAAGTCTCTATGTTGATGACCTAATATATGCTAGAAACAATGAAAAGATGTGTACAAAATTCAAGTCATTGATGCAAAAGGAGTTTGAAATGACAGACATGGGAAGAATGAAATTCTCTTTTGGTGTGGAAGTTCATAAAGGAAAAGACGGGATACACATTTGTCAAAAGAAATATGCCAAAGAAGTTTTGGAACGGTTCAATATGTGAAATTACAACCCAGTTAAAAATCCAATTGTGCTGGGTACCATTATATCAAAACAAGGATGCAAAAACATTGATGAAACACTTTACAAATAGTTAATCGGAAGCTTAATGTATCTTACAGTAATGCATCCAGATTTAATGTTTGTAGTATGTTTGCTTTCACGGTTTATGGCAGATCCAAAGGAAGAAAACATGATAATTGCTAAGAGGGTGTTAAGATAGTTGAAAGGAACTTTGGGGTTTGGAATATTTTACAAGAGATATTCAAAGATGTTGGTGTTGGATTACATAGACAATGATTACGTTCGAGACTTGGAGGACAGAAAAAGCACATCAGGATATGTGTTCTTGATGAATGGATCATCAATCTTTTGGAGTTCAAGAACACAAGACATTGTTGCACTTTCCTTTACCGAGGCAAAATACGTAGCATCAACATCATCGACATGTCATTGTGTTTGGTTAAAAGAAATATTAGTGGAGCTGGGAATTGAAGACTGCAACACTATGGACATCATGTGGGACAACAACTCAGCAATCAAATTATTTAAAAATCTAGTGATGCATCGAAGAACAAAACATATAGATGTGAGGTATCATTTTCTGCAAAACTTGATTACTGAAGGTGCCATGAAACTAGTGTTTTGTGGAACAAAATACCAAATTGAGACATTATGACCAAGCCAATCAAATTGGATCAGTTTGAGAAACTTAGAACATCACTTGGAGTTTGACAATTAGAGAGTTAAATTCATGTTGTCAAAAATATCAGTTTAGTGGGAGGAAATTGTTGGGTTTTTTGAATAAGTATTAGGAGTTATTTATGTGTTGAATAAGTCAAGTTTTGTTTTAGTTTCCTATTTTTGTTGCATTAGTTTTTGTATTTTCTGTTACTAAACATTGTAAGGCTCTTTATAAAGGCATCTAACTCTTTCAATTGTAATAACATAAAATCACTTTCAGTTTTCTAAGTATTTTGTGTTCTTTTTAAAAGTAATGACACAAAGAATTTAACAAGTCCGGATTCTGAAAGGAATCTTATGTTTCGCCGGAGATCGTTTTCAAAAAATCCACTAAAAACTTAGTTCAAAACTTGATTTTTTTATCCTTTACAACCACTTTTAGTCTCTCTATCACTTCTCACTTGTACACACTTACAAAGATAAAGAATTCTCAATTAATATATAGATGATATATATATATATATATAGGAACAAATTTAACCATAAATTGAATTTTCTTATGGTTATCATTCTCTTTTGCTTGTTACTAATCTCAAGAGGAAGATGAATTAAATGGCAGTTGGCAGAGAATTGTTTGTACTAGAGAAAGATGTGAAATAAGTTCCAAGAAGAGGATTGAGTTGACTTTAACCAATCTTCTTCTTCTTCGTTCATCTATTCTTTTCTACTTGATTTTCCGAAAAAGAGAGTAAAAGTAGAAGGATAAAACATAGTGTAAATATTCAGAACTAAACCCAACAAACCCACCTTAGTTTGAATAAAGTCTCAACTTTATTTTGATTCTTAGCATCCATGGATTTTTCTTATCTCCGATGACTTTGTTCTTCATTTCGTGACTTGAAATCTTGAGCAGTTCTAATGTCTTTTGGAGCTTACTCAATACAACTATTTTAGTAAAGATACCTACAAGATTCGAGACTGTTGATATCTTTGATACTTTAATCTCACCATCAACAATTTTAGCTTTGAAGAAATGTAATCTCACATCTATGTGTTTTGTCCTTTCCTGATGTACAAAGTTTTTAGATAAAGAAATGAAATTTTGAGAATCGCATAGTATCTTAGTACACTCTTGAAAGAATATGAGTTATGTTGATAGTCCTTTTAATATGGTTTTCTTTGCTACTTCGGTTAATGTCATATACTCAGCTTATGTTGTGAACAATGTCACTACTTTTTGCAATTCTGATTTCCACCTTATCGTGTTTCCATCTGCTATGAACACAAACCCAATTATGGACCTTCTTTTATCTGGGTCTGTTGCATAATCCGAATCACAGAAACCCCTAATTTCTATCGTTCTTTTTATATATCTGAATACACATTTCACTACAAGCCAATGATCTTTTATAGGTTTACTCATAAACCAACACACCACACATAATGGATATGCCAAATCTGGCTCTGTGCCAATCATTGAGTACATGATACTTCCCACAACATTTGCGTAGGAAATGGTCTTCATGTAAGCATCTTGAACCCTTAACTCATCTTCCTCTGCAGCATTGAGTTTGAAGTGAATATCCAGTGGTTTGTGAAAAAATTTTGATTGATCCATTCTGAAGTTGTGCAGGACTCTTTTAAGATATTCTTCTTGAGACAACTCTGGTGTTTCTTTTTCTTTGTTACTATTAATCTCCATTCCTAAGATTTTTCTCACTTCTCTTAAATCTATCATTTCAAACTCAGCACCAATAATGTTCTTTAATTATTGAATTTTTCCTTGTTCTTTGTTGCGATCAGCATGTCATCAACATATATCAGTAGATAGCTTCTGGAAATAAATACACCTACCAAAGCTACTTCTCTGGTATCCTATATTTTTCATGAAGCTATTGAATATCCAATTCTACTATCGAAAAGCTTGCTTTAATCCATATAAAGATTTTCTTAACAAACATACATCTTCTTCTTGATCTATCTTGACTTTACCCTTCTTGTTGTTCGATCAATATGTATTCATGAAGATTTCTATGCAAAAACGAAGTCTTTCAGATCTAGTTGTTCAAGTTCAAGGTCCAGATTGACTACATATGACAGAATGAATCGTAGTGAAACATATTTTACAACTGGTGAAAAGATTTCCTAATAATCTACTCATTCATGTTGTAGATAACCTTTTGCAACCAATCTAGATTTGAACCTTGGTTGTTCAATCCCTAAAATTCCTGGCTTTCTTTTGAAAAAACACTTACAAACAATGACTTTACCTTTAGCTGGTCTTTTAATCAAGGTCTATGTCTAGTTTTTATGTAGGGAGCGTATTTCCTTATCCATAGCCTCTTTCCATCGTTTCTAGTCCATGTCTCTCATTGCTTCATCAAAACAGAATGGTTCTCGATAATTACCATCTTCTGCTATCATCAAGGCAAAGACAACCTTATTAGAATCATCAAACCTAGCAGGTCTCTTGGTTATCCTCCTATTTCTATCTTGAGCTAGCTGGTAGTTTTTAAGATGAATGTTTTCTAAACATTCTTCATCCTCAAATATTTCATCCTCTCCATTTTCTTCTGAACGAGGTTTCTCCTCATAAGCTTCTTCAATGTTTTGTTCAGCTCCACCTAAATCAATGAAATCACTCTGATTAATTTTGTAAATAAGCGGTACATGAGTTTTTTGAAGTTATGATTCTGATTCTGCATTCTGGTTTAGATGTTTGTACATCTTCTCCTCTTAAATGATTGCATTTCTTGTAATCATACATCTTTTTCATCCAATAACCAGAATTTGTAATCTTTTACTCAAGTACGATACCTAATGAATAGGTCTGGACGTTCGGATATTCAGTTCGGTTTTGGTCGGTTATTTTTTATTTCAGTTTTTTTGGTTGGAGAAATTAAAAATCTATTTTGTTATTTTTATATTTTGGTTTGGTTTCGGTTCAGTTATATCTCAGTTTTGATCGGTTTGGTTATTAAATTTTAAAACCAAAAATAACCAAAAATAATTTCGTTATCCAAAAATAACCAAAATAATCAAAAATAATCAAAAATAATTCGGTTATCCAAAAATAACCGAAATAATCGAAAATAATTCGTTTATCCAAAAATAATCGAAATAACCGAAATAACTGAAATAACCGAAATAACCAAATAATCAAATAATCAAATAACCGAAAATAATTTAGTTAACCAAAAATAATCGAAATAACCAAAATTTTGAAATACCGGACAATCTAATAACCAAAATTAATCCAGTTAATCAAAAATAATCAAAATAGCCGAATAGATCCAAAAAAATAAAGTAAAAGAATATAACACACAAAATTTAAACTCAAATACATAAACATAGTTTCATAACCAAAGTCAAAATAAAGAGGTTTACTTAAACTCATAATTAAAAGCGAAGACAAAATTCTTAATACCAAACTTATACCAAACTTATACCAAACTTATACCAAACTCAGCACATTTCTAATTCATTGAAAAAGAGCAAAATACCAAACTTATAAAACTATAAATCATGATTTTAAATAAAGAGAAAGAAGAGATATTACCTTTCTAAAGTTTGTCATGCAGTTCCACTTCAACTAGTATTTCTGCATTTGTGGACTTGTTTTTTCAAAGAAATGAAGATCGCATTTCATCTATTGCTCGGTGCACATCAATACTTTTATCATGTAATGAATTAAACAACTCCTATATGGATCTAGCACACGACCACTTGTGATAAAATCACATTCACATTCACATTCACTTACAAGAGGAGAGAGAGTATGATCTCAGAAGGAGAAGTAGGAGAGAGAGAGTGTGTGTGTAAATGATGATTATGATGAAGAAGGAAGAAGATGATTGTGATGTAGAAATTTAAGAAGAAGGAGAAATTTAAGGATACGAACAAAAAGTGTCTTCCAAACTCTCATTGATGAACTGACTAAGGAACTTGAGCAGAAGAAACCTTCTGAAATCCAGTTCAAGCAAGAGTTATCGGTTCTCGAGGATTTGGTTGTTTAAACCAAAGATCTTCAGGCCAAAGAGAAACTAAGAACTGTAAATGAAAAGTTGGCCAAAGTGTTGAATAAAAAAGAAGCGGTTGACTTAGATATGTACCAGAGGTCACGAGTAATGCAGCAAAAGTAAAAGAGATATGCATGAATTAGAAGATAAACTGAAAACTTCAGAGGAGAATTACTCGAAAGCATATGCTCTTCTGTCTCAAGCTTTGTGAAACAACTCTGAACTTGAACAGAAAATGAATTTCTGGAAGAACTTCATAATGCGGCTCGATTAGTAGCAGCAGCTGCTACCCAGAAGAATATTGAGCTAGATGATGTTGTCTGGTCCTCTAGTCAAGCAGCAGAAGTAGCCAAATCACAGATAAAAGAGCTGGAGACACAATTCATTAACAGAAGAATGTGGAGCTTGAGCAGCAACTGAAATTTTTAAAACTGGGAAAGTATTTGAACTGAAAACTGCTATTGAAGTTTCCAAAGAAGAGAAGAAACAGGCAACTAATCAGATGCAAGTGTACCAAGAAAATTCAGAGCTTGAAGAAGATTTGGGGATCGCTTTTGTAACCGTTTGCCGTTTCTTTGTATTCTCTCTCTCACTTCTCACCTAGCTCAATCTCACACGAATTCTAGTTAGCTACTGCGATATTTGAAAGAAACAAAGAAACTATCGCATGCAAAAGAAAAACGAGACACGGGAAATTTTATAGAATTCCCTGATAACTCAGGTACATCTCTCTTCAGGGTGTGAGCCTAGAATTTACTAGCTTTCTGGTTAGTGTTTCTGTTACAACAGCGGCGACTTTCCGAGAGAGAAATAATCGGAATCTCTCTCTGCGCACAACAAACAGAAAACGTACAAAATGAAAGAAGAAGACTCGACTGCGCTAGGGTTGATAAACAACCCTTTTATACTTTCGCAGATCGGGCCTTAAACGGGCCAATTGAAATTGTCCGAGCCCACTTAACCAAAACGCGCCGTTTTGGATCAAGCCCAGAGATTTGATCCACGAGTTCACAATTTTCCACCTTAGATCATACTCTCTTTTCCTCTTTCAGTCTCTCTTGTCTCACCTGGCTACCTGCAATATTATCAAACCCAAACTATGTTAGTTTATGTTTTGAACACCTATTGCACTTACCTTGCTGCCTAGCCTCCAGCTGCTCCAATTGGACTTTCTTGATTACTTGTACCTGAAAACACAGTGTACAATAGAAAATACAACATGATATCATTTAATAACTTACCTCTAGCACCATCATGGCCTCCGATGGTGCTGGCCGAGCTCCCTCAACCTAGGGAGCTAACACCTTGAGACTTTCAAGGCATCCCCTAAATTTTTCAGCATGATTAACCGAAGTATGAATCTTGCGGACTTCTATCTTACCCAGAGCTATAATATCACGGATGAAGTGATATTTAACATCTACATGCTTTGTCCTTTCATGATGCATGCTGTTTCTAGCCAAATGAATGGCACTCTGCGAATCACAAAATACCTCAGTCTTTACATGAGGGAAACCCATCTCCTCAGCCACAAGGCTTCTTTGAATGATTCAGCAAGAGACACATATTCAGCTTCAGTTGTTGACAAGGCAACAAATTTTTGCAAACTTGACTTCCAGCTCACGGTATTACCCCCTACCGTGAACACATACCCGGATATAGACCTTCTCTTGTCCAGATCCAAGGCAAAATCAGAATCGCAGAACCCAATTACATCAAATTGCGGTTCTTTGATGAAAGTCAGACACCTGCTAGAAGCACCCTTTAGGTACCTCATTATCCATTTCACAGCCTGCCAATGATCCGAACCAGGACAGCTCATGTACCTACTTACCAATCCTACCCCGTACGCAAGATCAGGCCTTGAGCCTACCATTGCATACATAAGACTACCAACTGCACTAGAATATGGAATTACATCCATTTCTCTTCTCAGCTCTTGCTCATTAGCCTTATTTAGGTTTTTGAGCTTGAATTGGGGTCCTATAGGTGTACTGACCTGGACACTATCCCACATACCAAACTGTTTCAGAACATGAACAAGGTATTTCTCTTGGGATAGGACAAGTCTGTCCTTTGACTTGTCCCAGATTATATCCATCCCAAGAATCCTCCTAGCTGAACCCATATCTTTCATATCGAATTCAAAACCTAAAGTCCTCTTAAGATCACTTATAATCTGCATGCTCTTCGACGCCAGCAACATGTCATCTACATACAATAGGAGGTAAATCTTATCCTTCATACATGTTCCCTTCATGTATACACATGGATCAAATTTACTCCTCCTATAATTCTGCTCAGTCATGAACTTGTCAAACCTGTGATTTCATTCCCTTGGAGACTGCTTTAATCCGTAAAGGGATTTTTTCAGGAGACAGACCTTGTTCTCCTGTCCTTTACGGATAAAACCCTCAGGTTGACTCATGTAGATGGTTTCTTTCAAAGTGCCACGGAGGAAAGTAGTCTTGACGTCAAGCTGCTCAAGCTCCATACTTTGATTTACCACAAGAGACAATAAGAGTCTAATTGAGGAATGCTTGACAACCGGGGCAAATACCTCGTTATAATCTATCCCTTCAACATGGGCAAACCCTTTTGCCACTAACCTAGCCTTATAACGTGGATTTTGAACTCCTTCTATGCCTGGTTTCAATTTGAACAGCCATTTACAGCCGATCACCTTCTGATCAGCTGGCTTATCAACTAGAACCCAGGTTTTGTTTTTGTCAAGAGACTCCATCTCTTCCAGCATAGCAGCTTTCCATCGCTTGCTATCTTTACTTTTCATGGCTTCTGACCATGATTTTGGCTCATCAAGATTAATCAAATCTGCTGCACTAAGGGCATATGCAACAAAATCAGAGTCACCAAATTTTGATGGTGGCTTATGAGCTCTCCTAATTCTATCCCTAGCCAAAAGGTACTGATCTAAATCCTCAGACTACTTATTGTTGTATTCTACTAACTCCACAGCAATATCATCAGACATAGTCTTATCTGCCCCTTCAGGGTCAGTCTGATCAGGCTCGGTTGGCTCCTCTTCCACAGGAGCTCTACCTTGAGCTGAATCATCCTCTGAATCCTTCTCCACGAAAATTTTCTCCAAGTTTTCACTGAAGGTAATTTTCTTCTTTTGATTCAGAGGGTTGTCTGTTTGCTTATCCTTACTGGCAAATTCTTTGTATAAGTAGGTTTCATGGAAAACCACATATCTGCTTATAACCAATTTGCGATCATCTAGCAACCAGATACGATACCCTTTTGTGCCTTGGGCATAACCCAGAAAGACACCCCTAATGGCTCTAGGACTAATCTTATCCCTAGATGTATGCACATAGGCCATACATCCAAAACTCCTCAGATAGTTGTAATCTGGTTTACTGCCAGACCAAACAGCTTCTGGAATCTCCTGATCTAAGGCTGTTGTAGGGGACCTATTGATTATATGAACAACAACTAGAGCAGCCTCTGCCCAAAACTCGTCTTTCAGGCCAGTTTTAGCTAGCATGCTCCTAACTTTGTTCATAATTGTACGATTCATCCTTTCAGATACCCTGTTTTGCTGCGGAGTATAAGGACACGTACGATGTCTCTTAATCCCTTCCTCCCTACACATACTATCCATCTAACTGTTGCAAAATTCCAAGTCATTGTCTATCCTCAAACACTTGACCTTTTTACCTATCTGATTTTCTATTAAGGCTTTCCACTCCATGAAACATTGATAGGCCTCAGACTTTACCCCCAAGAAGTATATCCATACTTTCTTAGAGTAGTCGTCTATCAATATCATGAAGTATTTCTTCCCAGAAAGGCTTGGGGGTGACATTGGCAGAACCCCACAGATCTGAATGCACATACTTCAAGATCTCCTTGGTTGTATGTTTAGCAGTCGGAAACTGCTACCTATGGGATTTTCCCAAAGTGCAAGCCTCATAGAATCCTAATTGTGAGACCTCACTTGATTTGAGGTAACCCTTTCTAGCTAGGACTTGCATAGCCGACTGGCTCATATGAGCCAGTCTTGTATGCCAAAGCTTAGACTTTTCTACCCCAACACTGGCAGCATTTACTTAGGCTTTTCTAACCGTTCCTTGAAGATAGTATAACCCTCCGTCATACTTCCCTTCAAGTACTTTCTTATCCCCCTTAAAAAACTGAACCTCATAGTTTCCTCCCATGTACTTACAGCCCGATTGCTCTAGCTGGCCATAGGATATGAGATTCCCGCCTATCATGGGTATATACCTTACCTTTCTAAGGGTCACTAATGAACCATATGGGTTCTCTATGGTTAACTCACCCTCACCTTTTACCTCACAGAAGGTACCATTAACCATATACACCTGATGCCCGTTCATTTCCCTAAGATTTGAGAGAAGTTCTTTTCTCGGGGTCATATGAAATGAACAACCCGAGTCAAGACTCCACTCGTCCTTAGTATCTTGGGAGCTTACAGTCAGAGCCGTATGGTCAGGTAACCTGACCGATACGTTAGCTGACTTAGGGAACTTCTGACCTGGTCATTTTGTTTCCTTTGAGGACAGTCTCTTTTCCAATGAGACTCATCCCCACATATCCAACATACCTTAGCACCCTGCCTAGTCTTAGACTTAGACCTACCCCTGCTCTTAGACCTACCCTTTCCTTGTCGGTTATTCTCTTTTTCAAACCGATTTTCGGATCTACCTCTCTAAAGAGTGGATAGCCCTTCTCCTCCACTCTTAGATTTCCCAATTACACCTTTCAGCCTAAGCTCTACCTCCTTAGCATAGGCTGAACTGACAACATTTGCGACCCGCAGAGTGTCCTTTCCTGATCCATACTTGAGGGTATGGACCAGGTGTTCATACGCCGGAGGTAGACCTGATAGGATCTGGATTGCCTGATCCTCATCTGAGATGTTGATCTTAAGGCTAGTCAGGTCAGCTATCAGCTTGAGAAAATCATCCAGATTCTCCTCTATGGATTTACCTTCATCCATCCTATAACTAGCAAACTGTTGCTTTAGGGAGATCCTATTAGGCAACGATTTAGTTGATAGTCACGTTCTAAGGCTTTCCACATCTCCATGGTAGTGGTTTCGTGCATCACTTTTCTTAGGATCAGATCACTCAAACACACTCCTCATAGGTTTTTCACCCTAAGATCCCTCTCTACCTTTTTAGGGTCTAATCTAGGTTCTGCCCCTTCCTCTGCCTCAGGGTCATCCACAAACAGAGTTGCTCCCTCTTTGAGGACAGAGGCCAATCCTTGGATTTCAAGCTGTCCCAACAGCTTGTATTTCCATAACCCAAAGTCCCCCTTACCATCGAATTTATCCAACCTAGGGTTGGCTCCATATTGGATTATTTGGGGTTTGGGGTCTATTTACCTAGGGTACAACAAACAGAACACACTCAGAGGACTCACACAACCACACCAAGAAATTAAATATTTTTTTTTAATTTTTTTTATTTAATTTTCTTTTATTATTTTTTTCTATTTAATTGAATATTTTCGACAAAAATATTTTCCTCAATTAAAACTTTAAAAAAATAACCCGAAAATCAAACTAAACTGGCAAAATTGACCTAAACCGAACAATTGATCTTAACCGAATAAAATCAATCTAAACCGCAAATTGACCTAAATCGGAAATTTTCCTTAACCGGAAATTTTCCAAAACTGGGGTTCAATTCTCAGAGCGGTTTACTATCTGCGAATTCCTAACCATAATTTTGCAAACTGAATGATCTCACCTAGTTTACTTACCGTCTTTTGGCCGATTAGATGTCTGACCGGTTCCGGTTCACTGCCAAAAGATCTCCACCTGAAACCGGTGGGACTTCCTGGCCTGAGCTTCGATCTGAAGCTACTGTTCATATCAGAGCTTTTCTTGGCTCAGATCTGAACCGATCTTTTCAGATCGCGATAACCTCAGCTCAGATTCGAGCTGATCTTTCAGATCCCAGCCAATCTTGGTTCAGATCTTTTCAGATCTTTTCAGATCTGAACCGATTCAAACCTCAACTGAGTTAAGGTTTCAAACATGAAACCTTACTCTCAGATCTTTTCAGATCTGGACCAAATCTGTGAGTTATCCTCACAGATCCGAGTTCCAACCGAGTTAGGGTTTCAGACGCGAAACCCTACCCCTTAGATCCGAGAGACTCCGATTCCCTGAGACTCTCTTTTCCTTACGATCCAAGATCGCGACTCACAGACGGAAGAAACCTTTCCGATCTGTGAGGATCTTTGACTTTTCTGGCCAAAGGACGGTTACCGATGATATCCTAGGCTCTGATACCACTTGTAACCGTTTGCCATTTCTTTGTATTCTCTCTCTCACTTCTCACCTGGCTCAATCTCACACGAATTCTAGTTAGCTACTGCGATATTTGAAAGAAACAAAGAAACTATCGCATGCAAAAGAAAAACGAGACACGGGAAATTTTATAGAGTTCCCCGATAACTCAGGTACATCTCTCTTCAGGGTGTGAGCCTGGAATTTACTAGCTTTTCGGTGAGTGTTTCTGTTACAACAGCGGCGACTTTCCGAGAGAGAAATAATCGGAATCTCTCTCTGCGCACAACAAACAGAAAACGTACAAAATGAAAGAAGAAGACTCGACTATGCTAGGGTTGATAAACAAGCCTTTTATACTTTCGCAAATCGAGCCTTAAACGGGCCAATTGAAATTGCCCGAGCCCACTTAACCAAAACGCGCCGTTGTGGATCAAGCCCAGAGATTTGATCCACGAGTTCACAGCTTTGCAGAAAGGTGCAGAGCATGAAGAACATGCTAATACAACTCACCAGCATAGCATTGAACTCGAAGGTATATGTCAAACATCGCAGTCAAAACATGAAGATAGAAGCAAGATTGAAAGACATAGAACTTCTACTCCAGAGAGAAAAATACAGAATTCAGGAACTTGAAGAGCAAGTTATAGAAAAGGAAAGAGACAAGAGAGATGAGAGTACAAATAAATACCTCTAAGTGATTTCTAGATGTCTCTAATGGTATAGACGATGAACATTGTTATTCTAAAAATTCCAGATTGAAAATTAGGGTTTTACTCTTGTCAATATGAGAAATTGAAATTAAGGGAAGATAGAACGATATATTGTTATTCATGTGACAAATGGAAAATAGTTATTATATGCAATTAAAAATTTTGGGTATATTCAGTTTATTTTTCGGTTTTTGGATATTAACTGAATCGAACCAAAAACAAAATTTTTTAATTTAAAATCCGATCAGTTATTTCCTATAACCGAATACCAACATAATTTAATTTTTTATTTGGTTTTGGTTTGATTTATTTGCCCAGACCTACTAATGAATACTCATTTTTTTGCTCTTAGACTTAGTTTTCCTTGATCGCTTTGAATATATGCTATTGATCCAAATACTCTTAGCTCCTCATATCTTGGTTTTGTTCCCAACTAGATTTCTTCAAGAATTTTAAAATCAATGGCTGAAGATGGTGTTTTATTTATCCGCTGAACTGTTGTAGCTGCAACTTCAGCCCAAAAACACTTTGGTAGACCATATTCAACTAAGAA
Source organism: Pugionium cornutum (assembly GCA_018901935.1). Taxonomy (NCBI): domain Eukaryota; kingdom Viridiplantae; phylum Streptophyta; class Magnoliopsida; order Brassicales; family Brassicaceae; genus Pugionium; species Pugionium cornutum. Next base: position 37,640,340 of record CM032163.1, read on the forward strand.
CGTATCTCATCAAGTATAGTTCTGTTCATTATCTCTGCAATTCCATTTTGTTGAAGTGTATAGATACAAGTCTTGTGTCTTGTAATTTCTTCCTCTCTTACATAGATTATAGAACTTTTTATTGCAAAACTCAAGATCATTGTCAGTCTTAATGTTGTTATTTTTCTATCCAGCTGGTTCTCTGCTATCCTTTTCTATTCCACAAAACTTTCAATAACTTCATCTTTCTTTCGTAGAAAATATATCCAAGTTTTTTTGTGTAGTTATCGATGAAAGAGATGAAGTATTGACATTTTCCAAGTGACAGAGGTGCATTAGGTGATTCCTATAATTATGTGTGAATGTAATATAGTTTTCCTTTTGTGACATGTTTACCAGTTCTGAAACTTACTCTATATGCTTCTCCATACACATAGTATTCCCAAAACTCCATATCAATTACTTTTGAGCTGTCCAAATATCTTTTCTTAAGTAGGATTTTTATTCTCTTTTGATTCATGTGCCCAAGTTTTTGATGCCAAAGTTTAGTTTCCTCATGTGATACCGTTGCACTATTCACATTCCCCCCATCATGACATATCTATTCAAGATATACAATGCATCTATTTTTTCTCCTTTGATCAAAGTTTTGCAGCATTTGATGATCTTTATAATTCCAACATTTGAATGGAACCAGCACCCCTAATTTTCTAATATCTCCAGTGATATTAAATGTTTGGACATTTGAGGAAAATACCTCACATTGGTTAAGAGAATTGTTGTTGAGCTGTCTTCATTTTTTATCCTTATGTTACCAATTCCTCTGACTTCTGAATATGTATCGTTTGCCATTCTTACTTTTCCAGTATAGATTTCATCTAGGTTTAAGAATCCATCTCTTATTGGTGTCATGTGAAAAGAACACCTAGTATCCATTATGCATACTTTATTAAACTCTTCACCAATTGGCAACATGGATTTTAAAATCATAAGAACAATTGCATCTATGACTTGTTCTGTCACATTTGATGATTTTCTTTTCTTCCACACAAAACATTGCTTCGTGTAATGGTCATCCTTGCCATATATCCAACGTGTTTTCCTTATCTGTGACTTTAATCTGCTTTTTTTTGTTTACCTTTGTCAAATAATTTGTTTCTTCTTTCAGTTTTGCATGTTTCTTGAATAAATAATCCTTATGAGTGAGATTTTGGCATTTTTCCATTAGCTCCTACTTCAAGTTCTTTTGATCTGATTTGATTTCATCTAAAAACAATAATCCATATCGCATAGTGTATTTGAGTTGATAAAATTGTCTTGGAATAAACATAAAAAATATAATGGCTTGATCTTTATCTCACACTGAGACTTTAACATTTTCAAGATCCGTTATAATTAGTGTTAAAATATCGTGAATATTTTCATCAATCGTCATATTATCATTTATTTTATAGGTGTAAAGCTTTTGTTTTAGATATATTCGATTAGGTAAAACCATGTATAATTGATCCAATATCTTTAACATGGCTGCAACTGCCTTTTCCTTAATGATTTAGTGGAGAACATTATCTACTTTCTTCATTTTTTCTGACAGTGATTCTCCATGACAGCTTCATCTTGTAGTCTCTTCATATGTGTTTCCTGTTGAGGTTTCACCTTCTGATTCTGTTTCTTTAAGACTATCAGCTAGACCCAAGATTTCTATATGGGTTAGAAATTTCCTTTTCCAAAACATATAGTTATCCTTCCCATTAAATTTCTCCACCTCGATTTTTATTGAAGACATCCTTGACTCTTATACCAATTTGTAAAGAAAGAAAGTTACTAAAAGAAAAAACTCAACCTTTGAATAGGTTTCTCAATACAGAACTTGTATGTGCTGTGTGTTCTTATCACTCAAGTGTATGCAATTTTTAATCAAGAAGTTAGAATGCTTGTGAAAATAATGACACAAAGAATTTAACGAATCGGATTCTGAAAGGAATCCTACTTCTCATCAAAGATGTACTCCGAAAAATACACTAAGATCTTACCTCAAAACCGAACTCTTTAATCTCTTACCATCACTCTTTAATCCCTTACCATCACTCTTAGTCTCTCTCACTTCTCACTTGCACACATTCACAAAGACAAAGATTTTTCAAGTAATATATAGATGATATATCTATATGCTTTTGGGTACAAACTTAACCATATACTAGAGTTCTCTTATGGTTATCATTTTCTCTTGGTTGTCACTGATCCCGAGAAAAAGATGACGTTGCATGCCTGCTTTTCTTGTCTTTACAAAAGGACAGTTGACAGAGAATTGTATGTATTAGAGAGAGATGCGAAATGAGTTCTAAGAAGAGGATTAAGTTGACTTTAAAAATCTTTTTCTTCTTTCTTCGTCCGTTTTTCTCTACTTGTTTTTCCTAAAAAAGACAGAGGAGAAACAAAAAGAGAAAACAAAGTGTAAATAATCAGAACTAAACCCAACAGATGTGATATGATAGCATGGCATGTGTTCAAATGATATATTGAATGATGTGTGTGTTTATGTTATGTGATAGCAATGTATGAGATAAAATGAAGAACTGAGCCATGGGAATTGGTTTTTCAAGATGATGGATTGTGATGGGCTATCGGATTTACATACATGCTAAAAACGATTGATGAGTCTAAGAATAGGAATGTGGGTACAACATAATGTTTTCAAATCATGAGATTCTAAAAATCATTATTGAACGGTTACACCTAATAAATTTTGAATAAATTATAGTTATAATAATGCATGAATCAAAAAAAATTTTATCACTGTACCATAATGGTCTGCCCCAATAACCTAACATGTTCGTACGAAAATTTAACATCCTCATACGAGGGTACGTGCAATCGAATTTAACATTTTTGGAATGGATGTACAGGTGGTATAACCAATAGACCACTTACTCCTACCCCGGATCGATGTATAGATGGTACAACCAGTACCACTTACTACTCCCCCGGATCAAAGAACTTTATGATGTATGATGGAATAAGGTTACTTTTGAATAAATGATTAGGAATATGAATAAATGTTAGGTTGAGTGTGGCTTGAAATTGTTATATATATTGGAAGAATGTAGTGTATGATTTTATGTTATGTGATCATTGTTGAATGTGTTTGGCATGTTGTATCTATGTTTTATTCATCTCTTTTGTTTTTTGTTTTAAGTAAAACTTACAAGAGATTTTTTCAAAATCCTTATTTGATAGTAAAAGTTTTGAAATTTTTTGACAGTAAGTGTGTTGACCTTTAATTAACTCAAATCGAAATTAATTGAATTGGCATGAACCTATAAATCTAACATAATCTTTTACAGTTGACTTTATTTTGTATTTTTGCTGATTGAAGTTTAAATCTCACTGGCATGCAATTCATGTTTAGGTATGGGAATTTTATAAATACTAAATTTATATATATGTCATGCGTGGTAAAACATATTCGTAAATTATTTAATATTATTTATTAGTAAATATAAATTATATATTTATATAATTTGAAATTTTATTTAAAATTAGTTTTAATATTGATTTTTCGTATATATAAATTAAAAAATAAAAACAGTTATTCTTTACAAATTTAATAATATTTTTTGGTTAGTTTAATAAAATATATTGATTATTTAACCAAATTAATAATAATAACATATATTGTAATTATTTTATTAATTTAAGTCTATTTAGATATTTATTTGAAACTTGCGATAATCATTTTTTAAAAATATTTTTTAAATAATATATTAGGAATTGTGAAATAAATTATAATTTAAAATCTGAAACAAATCCTTCCGAATCAATCACAAATTTTCTTAGACTAAATTTTGTCGTATATTCATTTGTTATATTGGAGGGTTTTTGTAGGGCTATCTTTAGATATACATGAACCTATAAATAGAAATATATCTAAATGCAAAAGAAATGCCATGGACCATGATACAATGTATGGTTTTACTATATAACTAGATTTTGACCCATGTCCGGGAAAAAATATTCACAGATAATAATTAATTAATTATTTTGTTAATTTAAATCAGATATACATATATATAATTGATTTCATATTTAAAATAATTTATTTAAAATTTTTTAATATTGATTACGAAAATGAAATAGATAATAAAATTATATTATACAAATAAATTTAAATTGTATCTATTTTGGATAAAATTATACATATGATAAATATTCAATTAAGCTAAACTTTGTTTTATATTTTGTTTGACTAATTTTTCATAATTTATATTTTTTTTATTATATTTAATTTTATGACAAAATACATTGTATGTCGAAATATTAGAGATTTACATATAATATACTATATAATGGCAATTTTCGTAAATACTCTAGTAAATTATGTTTTAGGTAATATTTATATTAAAATGCTCTAATAGTGTGACACATCAGCGTGGCACACTTGTAAATCACACAACATAAGATTACTTTGTTAAAATAATTCTCAATTAATATATTATAGATATGTCTTTACTCCTTATTAAATGCGATTTAATTTTCCAAAAAAATGCCATCCAATTACAATTTGACTAAAGCTTTAACTATAAGAACTTTTTATTATTTATGTTTAAAATATATGATAGTTTTGACCAAACTATATCATGGTGATTAATTGACTATTCCTAATATATTAATATTGAAAATATTTTTAGAAAACAACACTATTCTATTTCTAATATATTAATTGTGAAATTTCTTTTAAAAACAACATTATTCTAACATGTTATTTACATCAAGATCATGATTATGTATCATCATCAAAATTAATTTTAAATAAATATATAAATTAATTTAAATTATTATAATTATTATAATATATGACAATTATATTAATCTGGTTAAATAATTAATATGTTTTATTAAACTAACTAAAACAATTAGTTATTTAAAAATAATATTTTTTTATTTCTTTAAGTTATACAAACGAAAATTTATAAATAATTAATAGTTAATTATAACATACTAGCATGTGTTATAAATTTGATATTTGAAAATATGAATATTTGTTATTTAAGTAAATAAATAACTATAGTAAATTTATAACTAAAAACTCTATTATATTTGTTTAATAATTATTTTACTTTGTGCATAAGGCATATATAAACCTAACTTAAATTATTAGACAAATCCAACAACAAAATTGTGAATATCATATTTATTTGTAAGCAGTGTCAAACATTTCAACGAGACGATTTTTTTTCATAACATTTTTTATGGTTACCAAATATATAAAATAATGATTAGATTTCTAGAAGAAATAATATTAGTATTATCAAAAGGAATGGAGCATCCTATTGTATTTGTTAAATGTTCAAAAAGAAAACAAAAAAGCTCTTTGTCCAAGTGATTTTGCCACTATGCAATATTTTTAGATATAAAAAGTATGTCACATAAAGACTGTCATTACTCCTAACATTTTTTTAATGTCAATAAATATCCAAAGTGAGATGCAACTACTTTCAATAAATATATATAACTAAACCACCCACATTCAAAGCATCTACCTCTTCTTCTTCTTTTTTTACTTATAAAAAGAGAATGGATTATAGTATTAGTAAATTAAACCAAATTAATTCACCCTACCTATTCCTATCTCCAATAATTCACTCTATAAAGTTAAATTTATAGTTAAAACTGTAGCTGAAGATAAATAAAAAATAATACTTTAAAAGAATATTATTTTAAATTTATCTTCCAAATTTAGTATAATAAAAATAAAATTCCAAAAATGACATAAATTATTATGTGAAAATAATTATTTACATTAAATAAAAAATATATAAAATTAAAACATAATTTTTGGGTTTACTTTTTCCAATTTAGGATTTAATTTGTTTTCATTAGAAATTTTTTTTTAATTATTTTATATTAAATTTTTGTTATTTTTGAAATTTTAAATAATTAGTATTATATTTGGATTCAAAATTTGAAATACTGATATTTTAATCAATTGTCAATAAATAAAACCAGGAAATTTTAGACATTAGCTTGTTTTTTATTAGAAACTTTTCAATTACGAACTTGAAAGTAGTTGGTGATTAATTTAATCCATTATTCGGTTTTGTTAAGTCCACGAATCAGAGTTCATGCCCATGTGATTACTAATAAAAGTATTAATTCCCTTTAGAACTTTGTAATTTATCAGTTTTTAAATTACGATAATGAAATTAGGTGAGATAACAAAAAATTCTAAGTAAATTAACTAAATGACCAAAAAAATGGTTCAAATTTAAAATTATACTTGAAAACATATTTTCTGCATAAGTTTTATTATGAAATTTAAAAAACATATATATATTTCTCAAAATAGTGAATTTTCTATACATTGAATAATAAGTGATTTAAAAAAACATTTAGGTATAATTAAAAAAATGAAATAAAATAAAATTAATTATAATATGTGTGGGTTAGTCAAATGTGATATGATCATTTAAATTATAATTTATTTTTAATAAATAATTTAAATTATACTAAGGTTAAAATTCGAATGGATAAAACTAAGTGAATAAATTGATTTATATGATTAAAATTATGCTGAGATTCAATTTGTCGTATCAGTTATTAGTTATTTATTTTATTTAAAAATATTTTTTAACCAAAATTTTCCAAATTATAGAATAATTTATATTATATATTTATATTATTCTAAATGATGAATACATAAATGACGAATCTAATAATTGTGCACATAATATAGAAATATATAGTCTTATTAGTCCAACTTGTTATACAATAAATGATGAATACACTATGATCTAGAATATATTGCTCTAAGTCATAATTCATGGGTATTACTAGTTTTCTATTGCATATAATGATTTTTTTAATAAAACTATTTATTATACATATTAAATAATGCTAACATGTAAAATAAATGATGCCCACAATCTAGAGCAATGTATTCTTTAAAGTTTATAGAAAATCTTAACAAATTGTTATTTCTTTTTTTAGTTTTATTCAACAAAATAGTGAATGACAAACTAAGAAAGATATCAAAAATAGTAGCTAAACATATTTATGCCTAAAATATCTAAATTTGGATTCATCTATATAATTAGAACAAGATTCATTTTTTAAATGGAACATATTTTTATGTGTTATATTTTTATGTTTGAACATTTGTCATTCTAATTGTTCAATTTTTCATTAATTCATTAAGATTTTCACTTTTACTATTTCTCTAACCAAACATCTATTTCTACTATTTCTATTGTTCAAACACATTTTATTCTAATCATCAACATTTCTGAAAAATCAACCACAACACTATATTATATTTACTAAAAAAACATTTTATATGCATGTAATAATATATAAGATTTCCATTCATACAAATAATTAAATAAACTAAATGATTACAAAACATAAAGAATTTATAATATAAACCTATAGAAGTATAAATAAATACAATTGAAAAATGAGAAATTAAAAAAATAATAATTAACAACAGTAATACAGAAAATTTTTAATACAAAAATCTCGTATTTTCAAAATAAAAATCAATCTTAACAAAATTTATCCGGCAAAGCAGCACGGTTTAGTATTTAATTTATGTTATTAATGAGAAGTAAGTTTAGAAAAAGAAATACTTACATATTAGTAAAAAACGATATAGCTAAACATTTATAACATATCGTTCAATAAAATATGACATAACAATTTTAAATATAAATTTAATTTTTAATAAATAAAAAACGAATCGTTAAAGAAAAATAAAAGAACCTATCACTTGATTAAAATTGGGCTTGGTTTAACAAATTGATTTTCGATTTTTTATATATAATTGTTTTTAATCAAGTTATATTTTGTAAATTTTTTATTCAACAAATAGATAAATTGGTGTTATGGTTCAAAATTGAAGTGAATGAGAGAACCGAATGAACGTGATTGTATGATGTATCAATATAGTTGCTTCTAATACCGTGGATAACATGTTATATTCTAAAAAAAATTAATAGCTCAATATCTTCGATTACTTTACCATAATTTAAAATTAAAGGTTGATAAATAATATTGATCATAGATGTGATTTATGCAATAACACAACACTATAAATTATTTAGTTAGAACAATGATGATTTAGTTGATGAAAATTTTTTAGTTCCGAAAAAATTTGTGTTTCTGCTCGAAACTAAATTTTATTCAAAATGTGTCGTAGAAAATTTTCTGCTCTTGCTTTTACAATGAACATAAATATGAATTAAAGACAATCTAAAAAATTGGTTTGTTTTTATTAAAACAAGCATTGACCAATGGATAACTTTATGTTGCTATACCACGAGTTAAGTATACGTATGAGTAGAAAGTTCTTATCACCGACAAAGAATAAGAGCATCAGAAAAAAAACATTAATGTTGTGTACAAATAAATTTTTCCCAAATATCAAATACGTTTTTTTGTCTAATATATTTTTAAAATTATATTATATAATGTATTTTCCAAAATATCAATTCTCCAAAAATAACACTATTTTAATTTTTTTTTATAATTATAACACCATTAGTTTTAATTTTCAAAAATATCACAAATTTAATACTAAAATAGTTTAAAATATTTTACTATAGAGAAATTTTAAACCCTAAATTAGAAAAAAAGAATCCAAATACAATATTTTGATTTTATTTATAATTATTGAGCGTAAATAGTTATTTCACATAATAATTTTTTATTTGGAACCAAAGTTTAAAAAGATGTTGTTTTAAGTATTAATATTTTCTTAATTTTATGGTTTTATATTTTTAATATATAAGCGTACCAAAATATAGTTAGATATATTTTGATTCTAAACTAAAAACATGTACATATTATAAATTGAAAAATATAATTTTAGTAGTTTTAAATGCATAAAACATAAATAAAACTCATCTTATATAATAAATATGTAATATAATATATATAACATTTTAATCAAATGTAATAATGATCTAAGTTTATAATATGTTATAGCCACTAAAGACATGGACATATTATCTAGTTTAATACTAAAATAATTTAAAATGTTTTACTATAGAGAAATTTTAAATCCTAAATTAGAAAAAAAAAAAAGAATTCAAATACAATATTTTGATTTTATTTATAATTATTGAGCATAAATAGTTATTTCACATAATAATTTTTTATTTGGAACACAAATTTAAAGATGTTGTTTTAATTATTAACGTTTTCTTAATTTTATGATTTTATATTTTTTATTTGGTTTTTATGCATTTAAAATTGTTTGAGACAATTAGTTTGATATGAAAAAATATGTTAAATATTTTGTAATTTTAATCATGTTTATTAGTTTTACATATCTCTTGAGTTGTTTATATTTTTAATCAAAACTCAATTATATAATTTTTAATTAAAACAATTAATATTTAAAAATAAAGTCTAATTACATCAAAAATATAACTTAAATAGAAGTTAAAATATAGTCTAGCTAAAAGATAAAACTAATGGTGATAAAATATAGGACAATTGACTAATTTAGCACTAAATAATGCTTTAGTGACTAAATTAGCATCTCAATCCTAAACTCACACAAATAGCATTTTTTTAAATGAAAAATACTAAAATAACTTTATTTATCTCTTTAACCTCATATTCTGCAAATTTTTTAAATCAACTCACAAGAGGGGGATCAAACCTTAGTCTATTATATAATAGAAGGAGTGTGTAACCAATATGCTACTATAACTAATTGACATATAAATTTTTTTTTGTATATATATATATATATTTGTATTTAGTTTAAATTAGATTTTTTCTTTACATCATAAATTTATCTTCCTGTTTAAATTTTCCAATGGTATCTTAAAAAAACTTTCTAAATTTTGGTGATTGCAAAATTATTCTCTTCCAATTTCAGGATGTTGATTTGAAAATTTTCATAGAGCAATATTGAACGCGTTAATGAGTTTTTGAGAGAGGAGCAAAACTATTTTTTTTCCTTTTTTTTAATGACGAAAACCGATGTCAATTATTCTCTTTTTGTGCTCAAATTGATTGAATATCATTCAATGGATATTAAAAATATGTCAAAGCTACATGATGCCGCAAAAGAAAACATAAGAACGAAACTGGCATTTGACATCTTTCATGAGTTTGGTGATAAATTTTAGTTTGGACATTTTTATTTTGATGTTTTCGTTTATGATTTGTATTTGTGATTACTGATAAACATTTTTGCTGATATTTTTTGGATAAACACTTTTGTTGATTTTTTTGGATAAACACTATTGATAAAAACAGGTGGAACAATCTGATGAATATGCATTATTACTCATTTAATTTTACGTTTTAGGAAGGAATTCTTAAAACGTAAGAGATACTTCCTAAATTTGCATAAAGCTTTCCTAAATTTTGCATAAAATGTGACTAATAACCTAAATTAAGTAAAGATTTCTTAATATTAAGGAACCGTTTCTTAAATAAAATAATTAAAAAAAATTTAAAAAAATTAAAAGTTGTAATTATGCAAATCGAACCTTAGGCAATTGGGTAAGAGAAAGAGTGTGTAACCCAATATTCTGAAGTAACTAATCAACATATAACATTTTGTTTAATATATATACACTATTTTAAGTAAAATAGCAAAAGATTTATTTAATATATATACACTCATGCAATTAAAATAGCAAAATCTTTACTTGGGAAGGGGATTGAACATTGACTTAAATTAAGAATATTTTAATCTTTTTTATTTTTTAAAATGCTATTTATGTGAGTTTTTGAATTGAGTGCTATTATTAGCACTAAAACTTCATTTAGTGCTAATCTAGAGTATTTTTCTAAAATATATTCTATTCATATTTTTAGTATATATTTGTACAAAAATATAGTGCACATAGAAGATGAATATAAAATAAAATCTTAAGTCAAATGCAATAACTATTTAAATATAATTATAAGTTATATCTACGCGAAATATGAAAAAAATCATCTAGTAATAATTATGAATAAAAACTCGTTATACTATTTTTATATAGAAATCATAGACATGCAAAGTATAAGTTTTTAGAATTAAATAAATACATAATTTTGTGTTTTAAATTGATTCATAGGGTTTGAAATTTGGTTTTTTTAATTTGGGTTTAAGGTTCTGAGTTTTGAGTTCATTTAAATCAAAAGTATATTTATATATGAGCTATGGTAATTAAACAATATTAGGCTCAAGTATTAAGCTCAGGCTCCACAATATGAAGAAACTTGTCGAGATAGAGAGAAGCAGTAAACATTCAAAACCTGTGTAACATTTTTTTTTAAAATTGGGTGAGATATAAGAGAACTAATTAATTAAGTCAATTACTTTGTAAGTATAAGTTTGATTAGTAAAAATAAACACACAATAACTCGAGGAAATAATTTCTGAATTTATTTTTAATGTTATGCATAATTTTATAATTAAAATTTATTGAAAATATAATATATAAGATATTTAAAAAATGTAATTGGATAATAAAATTTTATTTTTGTTTGACATTTCGATTCAAAATTAACGTATTTGGCAAGCAAAATAAGTTTAGTAACTTTAGTTAAATAAATATTTTAATTAAGAATAAAATTCCACTTTTTTGTTAATTGTGCATAAGTAAAAAAAAATTTCAATGTTTCTCTTTTTTAACACACAGATAATTTTATATAATTATATTTTTCACTAATATTAGCGGTCATTTTTTGAATTGTTATATTTAATTTTCTAACATCAATGTATATTTTTAATAAAATTTAAATTACTATAATTATTTTTTATTTATTTCATTATATATTTATTAAAGAGTAATATCTTAAAATAGCACCATTTTAAGTTTATCTTCCAAATTTAGTACACTAAAACTAAAATTCCCAAAATAGCATAAATTATTATGTAAAAATAATTATTTACCTTAAATAAAATATATATATATATATATAATTAAAACATAATGTTTGGGTTCACTTTTTCCAATTTAGGATTTAAATTTTTTTCATTAGGAATAAGTTTTCAATTATTTTAGTATTAAATTTGTGCTATTTTTGGAAATTTAAATGTCTAGTGCTAAAAACTTGAAATTGTGCTATTTTAGTCAATTGCCCTTTATTAAACTTGGTCCGTTAAATATTTATATTTTCTAAATTGTGTTTAGAGACATAAATAACATTAACTGTGATTTCTTGTTAGTTGATGAGATTAATTTTTGGCAATAGATTCACCAAAAAATATAATATTAAAAAGAAGACCATATTTTCTCCTAAATATATCACTATTAGTTTAAATTTCTAAAATAGTATAAATTTAACGGCAATTGACTAAAATAACAATATTTCAAGTTTTTATTCCAAATATAGCACTAGTCATTTAAATTTCCAAAATAGCACAAATTTAATACTAAAATAATTAAAATCTTATTCCTAATGAAAAAAATTTAAACCCTAAATTGGAAAAACTGAACCCAAACATTATGTTTTAATTTTATATATAGTTTATTTAAGGTAAATAATTATTTTACATAATAATTTATGCTATTTTATGAATTTTAGTTTTAGTGTGATAAATTTGGAATATAAACTTAAAATATTGCTATTTTAGGGTATTACTCTAAATAATTTAATATTAAAATACCTTCAAAATTATTTAGATAAAGAAAAATTAAATCTTAAATTTGAAAAATAAGTCAAATATAATATTTTAATTATAATTATAATTTATTTATGGTAAATATTTATTTAAAAAAAAATAATTTGTGCTATTTTAAAGTTTTAATTTAAAATATTAAATTTAAAACAAAAACTAAAAAATGTGATGTTTTAAAGTATTATTCAAAAGAATTAAAAAAAATTTATGGACGTGAAACATAAGTAAAAAAATAACCTTCAATGTTTTTTAGTTTATTTTAGATTATAGTCCATCATTACAAAATTGATTAATCATCAAAAGGTTACCTTTTGTTTAATGATATTTGTTGGAAAGTTGTTTGTCGCAAAATGCATGATGTAAATAGTTAGATCAGATAGGATTGCATACTAATTCACCAAGAAAAAAAATAATAATTATGTACAAAAGTTTTGCATAGAGTCTAAGTTAGGGTTAGTATCGCCGATCACTTTCTGTAATAAAAAAAAACCAAAAATAATATACAAATTATTATTACTTTTTATTTAGCCTAATCTGATGTAGATTAAACAATGATATTACATTAGAAAAGGTAAAAAGAATCCAAAGAAAATCATAGTGGATTACAATACAATTGAGCACTAAAAATGAATTACAAGATCACATTTATAAAGGATAAAATAGAAAGAAAAAATCTTTTTTCGTTTGCTCATCGTCGGAAGTTACACCAATGGTTGTATTTAACATTACGATTGTGGTATATATTGTTCATTTATCTGTCGATGTTAGTTGCAATTGCGGTTGATCGCAAATTTTTAATCGCATTGCAATTTAATTAGTGGTAAAAAATACAATGTAATGTGTAGCGTTTGACCATTGCGATTGATCGCATATAACTACGACAGTTAAACGAACAATAATCTACTGCAACTCCAAGAAAGTGCCTCTGACAAACAAAGATAACTAAAATAAAACCGCTGGTTTAATAAATGTGTATATATATGAAGATGAATCACATATTTTGATATATTTATGTACATTCATCAATCTATTTTCTTAATTTCTTCATTGAAAAAAATGATTGATTAAAGCTCAATTTTCATGTTTTGAGATTCATGGTTGGAGTTATGTGTCACACCCATCTCTACAATGCTTTGTAAATCTTCTTCACTAAACATCTGATACTGAAAAAAAAGATATAAAAAATGTTATAATCATCCAATTATATAAAAATGGAATCAAGGAAGAAAAACTATAAAAAAAATAATAATAATATAAACCTGAGAAATTGAGTCTGTGAATTGGGTAAGTGAGTTGATAGGATTCTGAAGCATCAAACTGGTTGAAGAAAGATTAGAATGTAACTGTGAATTATTACTATAATTAGTATAATTATTAAGTTGATGATGATTATGACTTGAAGACTCTGTTATGAATCTGTTGCTGCTTGATGGAATCATCTGCAAAAATTTCAATTTTTTTATTCTTTGACAAATTAAAGATTTAAAAAACTTGAAATAATTAATGAACAATTGACAAAAATAGAATTTTTTTAAGTTTTTGTTCCAAATATAGTACCAATAATTTAAATTTCCAAAATATCATAAGTTTAATATTAAAATATCTTAGAACTTGTTTTTAATAAACAAAAATTAAACCATAAATTAAAAAAAAAAAGAATTCAAATAAAATATTTTATTATATTTATAATTTATTTATGTTATTTTTGGAATTTTAAATTTAAAATGTTAAATATGAAATAAATTTTTTTAAAAGTACTATTTTTGAATATTACTCATAATTAATTATCATTATTAATATTTAAGGTGACTTACAACATCCTTTGACACAAAAGCTTCCATGTTAAATTCCAGCTTAGTGTCGTTTATTGATGATAATTTCATTGACAAGAACTGTCATTATTAATTTAAAAAAAATATTAGTAAAATTAATTATAAATAATTAAATTCATTAATTAAGAAAATTTAAATAAAATAATAATAATACCTCAACTTGTCTTTGTAATGATTGTACATAGTTTATAATTTCATCAAGCATTAATGCTTTTCCAGTAACCTTTCACAATATTAAATAAAACGACATTAATTTCTTAATTAAATTCAAAACTCGAATTAATCAAATAATAATAATAATAATCTAACCTTATTGCATCCAGGCACAAGATCTTGAAGTAATTTCATCCTTTCACCTATTTTCTCCCTTCGTACCTAAATACATTATTTAAAATCCAAATTTTGTAATTAATCAATATTAATTTAAAGGGCAATCATATAAAATAACACTATTTTAAATTTTTGTTCCAAATATAACACTAATCGTTTAAATTTTTAAAAATAACACAAATTTAATATTAAAATAATTAAAAATCTTATACTAATAAAAAAATTTAAACTCTAAACTGAAAAAGTGAATTCAAACATTATATTTTAATTTTATTATATTTTATTTGAAGTAAATAATTATTTTTACATAATAATTTATGTTATTTTAAAATTTTTACTTTTAATGCGTTAGATTTGAGAAATGAAATTAAAAAAAAGAGTAATACTATAAAATAGCATCATTTTAAATTTATCTTACAAATTTACCATATTAAAACTAAAATTCTAAAAATAGCACAAATTATTATGTAAAAATAATTATTTATTTTAAATAAACTATATATAAAATTAAAACATAATGTTTAGATTTATTTTTTCCAATTTATGGTTTAAATTTTTATTATAAATAAGATTTTAATTATTTTAGTATTAAATTTATGATATTTTTGGAAATTTAAATGACTAGTGATATATTTGAAATAAAAATTTGAAATAATATTATTTTATTCAGTTATCCATTAAAAATATTATTTTAAAATATTATTTTCAATTTTAACTATAGAATTTAATTACTTATTTTTTAGATAATTAAGAGAAATTAGTTTTAATAATAGGAAATAATTACTCTTTCGGCGAGACTGTGACTATCTGTGGCTTGGCCTCGTCGAGCTCGAACATGAATGTAATCTTTAGGAGGCTCAGGTGGTTTTGTATTATTGCTTTTGTTTATTTCTTCTTCTTCTTCTTCTACTTTCTCTCTTCTCCTTTTTCCTCTTTTTTCTTCTGAAATTTTGCTTCCTTTTACATACCATTCTGCTTTCCTTTCCGCCGTCTGACAAATTGTAAAATATTCAAAAACGAATTATTAAAGCAAAATCTGACTTTTCACATAACACAATTATTCTAATAACCTATTATTAACAAAAATATCATATTTATCGGATTTACATATGATTATTTTATTGAATTATAAATAAATATACAAATAAAAATTTAATAAAATAATTATAATATATATCATTCTTATTAATTATATTCATTTTTTATTTATTACCCGAATTTATACGAATAAATATATTTTCACACGTACCATTTTGGTTTTCTTTTAACTAGATAAACTATATTTTTCTTTCTTAAACTACACAAATTTCATAAATTATTATAATTACACAAATTTCATTAATATTTACATATTAAATTGGAATTAAACTTGGTTTTAATTCGAAAATATGATTTTAACTTGCATTTATTTCAAAGTTAACATCATATTTTCAAATTAAAACAAAGTTTAATAGCGATTATCAAAATTTGTGTAGTTACAATGATTTATGAGATTTGTACCGTTTATATAAGAAAAACACAACTTATAAAACTAAAACAAGATTTAAAAAGTACATATATAAATAGATTTATTTGCATAAATTCATATAGTACATGAAAATAAATTCTTATTAATTTGGTTAAAAATCAAATATTTTAAATTAACCAAAAAATATAAAAAAAAACAATTATTTTTATTTTTCTAATTTATATATATAATTTAATATTTAAAAAAAAATTAAATAAAAATAAAAATTATATAAATATCTAATTTATATTTATTAATAAATAATATTATATAATTTACTAATATTTTTATAGAAACCATTCATTTTTTTTTTGGTCACAGAAACCCTTCGAATCTTGATTGATAAGCTGCGGAAGATTTAGAAAATTATATACTTTCCGGGAAAATTTGAGATGTTTCGGAACTTTTTCCGTGAAAAAATTTGAGACTTCCCGGGAAAATTGATGTACCTTTGAGAAACTGGGAGATGGGGAAGCGGTGGAAATGGGATTTTCCTTAGATTTCCCATTAGATATATATTTTCTTTTCCGGGAAAATTCGCCGGTGGGAATCATTGGTCTGGAAGAAGCAGATCCGAGTTGCGGAGAAACAAGGGCTTTAAGAGCTGGTGTGCTACAGACACGTGGCAATTTCCTGGACTTGGTGATCTTGTTAATTGGGAGATTCGAGTTGGTTCTTCCATTGAAACTCCGGCTACCAAAACAAGAGAATCTCGCTGCCCTCTCCGCAAATCCTGGATCGCCTGCGAATTCCGTCAACGGCGTCGTTCTATTCATCATTGGAGGCGGAGAACTCATGGGAGTTCCGTAGCACGAGGCGGAGCAAGAGAATTTCCCACCGTAGATCTCATTCTCACCTGAACTATTCCCGATGTTCCTAAGTTTTCCGATCAGTTCTCTTATGATGAAACAGTTATTGCCGTCGCCTCCGCCAGAAAAATTGGAATTCGACAGGGTTGGAGAAGAGACAAGAGAGCTCAAAGCAGAGTCGAAGATGCTCTGTTGTTGTTGTTGTTGCTCCGTTGACTTTTCCCACAGAAAACAATCTTCCGGAGACGAATTTCGAGTGAGATTTGGATCCATTAACGCCCAATTAAGCATTGCCGACGAAGAAGAAGACGGTGGTTCAAATTGTACTGCCATATCCAGCTGTGTGTTCATAAACAGCTCATTTTCCATTCTCTCAGTTTCTTAAAAAAACACAATCAAAGATCTAAATTCTAGAAAGATCCTAAATTCACATGAGAGATTCTTCAAACAGGAGAAGAAGATGAACGTAAATGGTAAGGAAATGCTAAAATGGTCGAAAGTGGTTTATATAGTTGTATAAAATATACATTATAATAAATTATGTTTTTATCAATAATGATTTAAAAAAATGGGTATAAAAATTAATATCATTTTGTGTGTCGCACCGTAAACGGCGGAGATTAGGAGTTGTTGCCGGGCCTTTGACGTTGAACGATATAGATTAATAATTTGTAGTTAACTTTTACAATATCAATATAAGCTTCTACATGAACGTCAAATTAATGTCTTCTACAGTTAGTAAGAGCCGCGACCGCAACTTGCAGATCACCCATAAACCTACCAGACCCGATTGATTAATACGGGGCAGATGCGAATTTGAAAAAATTAATTCGCGGGTTTCGTTGGTAAAATAATTTTATAGAAAAAAATCCAAAACCCACCACAGGGCAGATCAGGCGGCGCGGATTAGGCGGGGCGGATCTGATCCGCTTGACATGCCTAATTGCAAGCGTGAAAAGCATATGACAATGAAGTTTTGTTCGTTTGGTCATCGTAGATAGTTGTGGTTACGGTCAATATTGCGACTGTGGTTGTGGTCAATATTACGGTTGCGGTTGCGGTGAATATTACAGTTATGGTTGTGATCAATATTGTGGATGTGGTTACGGTATATATTGTTCATTTGTTTGTCACCAATAGTTATAGTTACGGTTGATCACAAATTTTTAATCGTATCGTTATTTTAATCAGCGCTAAAAAAATATTAAATATAACTGATAAATAAACAACGATCTACCGCAGCTGTAACCATATTTTTCTACTATTGACAAACGAACATATCTTAAATTTGTTTTCTTTGGATTAATTTGGATGAGTGACAAAAAAATGATGAATAATTTAGTGTTTATGAAAAAATACTGTGCAATCAACCGTTCCTTCTTTTATTAATCCAATCTTGTTTTTAATGACTTTTTTTTCTCTTTCGTTTTTTCCGTTGTTTATTTGTTTTCATCTTTAATCATATTACTAGATTTATACCTACACCATAAGTAGAAAAAAATATTTGTAAATTATATTTTATTAGTAAATATAAATTAAATATTTATATAATTTTAATTTTTATTTAAAATTACTTTTAACATTAATTTTTGTATATATAAATTAAGAAAGAAAAAATAATTATTTTTTATAAATTTAATAGTATTTTTTGTTAGTTTAATAAAATATATTAATACTCTAACAAAATTAATAACAATGATATATATTGTAATTATTCAAATAAGTTAATTCTATTTATATATTTATTTAAAATTGACTATAGTGATGAAATGTAAGCATTATATTTCTGTTAATAACACGTGAGAGCAATATTATTTTATTAATTTTTTTCTCAAATAATATATTAGGGATTATATAATAACTTAAATCTATTTATCATTTGAAATTATTTATAAATTAACTTATTAAAAATTTAAAGAAAGAAAAATTATTGTTTTTACAAATGTAATACTATTTTTTGGTTAGTTGAATAAAATATATTGATTCTCTAACCAAATTAATATCAATGACATGTATTGTAATTATTCTAGTAACTTAAACCCTTTTATATATTTAAGCTGAAACTCGTTGTAGTGTTGATACGTTAGCATGACATTTTTGTTATTAACACGTCATGGTAAGATTACTTTGTTAAAAAGTTTTTCAAATAATATATTAGAGATAACTAAAAATATAACTTGTTATTAATATATGTATTTTTAATTACCATGATATATTTAAAAATCCTTAAATTTAAATGATATTACTCAAGTGGGTGCAGCTATATTTTTGGAGTAATATTTTAAAATAACATATTATAAAGTTTTTTTTATTATAAATCTATCATTTTAAAATTAAAATTTTAAAAATAACATAAATAATTATTTGAAAATACTAATTTACTCTAAATAAATTATACACAAACTTAATACATTATATTTGTGTATATTTTTCCAACTTAGGATTTAAATTTGTTCTATTAAAAAGAAAATTTAATGTATTTTAATCATAAATTTGTGATATTATTATAAATTTAAACTAATGATATTATTTTTTAAACAAAAACTTGAAAATATGTTATTTAGAGATTATCATTTTTTAATGCGCTAATAATATCAATAATATTTGTGAATTGTAAATACAAAAATATGTTTAATCACACAAATAAATATATTAATTTTGAAAGTTAGTTAATACTGTAGATAGTATATTAAACACAAAACTAGAGATATATCTACATATTTATAAGATATAATAATTTTTTAAATTTGTTACCAGAAAATATAACTTGTTATTAATATATATGGATATGTATTTTGTACGTTTCTCGTGATGTATTTAAGAATAATTTACGGTATAATGTTATTACGTAAGTGGTCATGGTTAATCATAATTTTTTTAACCTAACAAACTATTGTATAAAAATTAATTTGATGGTGTGCCCACACATATTAAAAAAGACTAAAATGGTTATTATGTCACACCATTATTATTTTTCTAATTATGTATCAATTTTTGTTATTGATTTACTTGATTTTTTTAAATTGTATGATCTATTTTCACGAAAATTAAGATATATATATATATATACAGATGAATTGTTTCAAAAAACTTTATATGAAAATTAGTTTTTGCAATATATGTCATAAAAAATAAGTATAATTTACATTTGTGGGAAATGTATTATCTATCACCAAATTTTTGAAGTTTAAGATTGTGTAAAAGTCCAACTTGTTTACTTTTGACCATCTATCACCAAATTTATGAAATTTAAGTTTTGTCCAATAGTCCAAATTATTTTCTTTTGACCATTTTATCCAAATAACTAATAAATTTAAGTTTTTTTGGAAAATTACCATTTTAAAACACTTTAGAATCTATTAAAAATTGTACAAAAACATGTAAAAACGAGGCTTATTTTTAAATAATATTTCGTGTTGTTATTATTTTACTTACAGATCATAATATTAATAATAAAATATTATATTTTAGTTTTAGAATTTTATTTTAAAAATACCACTGCTAATTTTCATTTAAATAACATAAAATTTTAATTAAAAATAAA
Source organism: Pugionium cornutum (assembly GCA_018901935.1). NCBI lineage: Eukaryota > Viridiplantae > Streptophyta > Magnoliopsida > Brassicales > Brassicaceae > Pugionium > Pugionium cornutum. The sequence goes on from CM032163.1 coordinate 37,660,972, forward strand.
AAAATAGAGAAAATATAATCTTATAAATATAAATAGTTTATTTTTAATTATAATTCGTTGATTCATCCGTGATACATAAACACAAAATAATTTTTATTTTGTTATAAAATATAATACTTTTTGTTATTTATGTAAACATATGTGATGTAAACAAACTATGATTTTCTAAAATTGTATATAAATTAAAAAAAATTACATATTTTATCGATTGGTATATAAATGTATTACAAATATTATGAAATTAACTAAATATCCAATTGATTATACGAAAATATTTATTTACTCTAAACAAATTATATATAAACATTAAAAATTATATTTGAATTCATTTTTTCCAATTCATGTTTTAATTTTTTCTCTTAAAAAAGTTTTAATGTATTTTAATCATACATTTTTGCTATTATTAGAAATTTAATTTAATGATTTTATTTTGGAAAAAAATTGAAAAGATGTTATTTTACATAATTATCCTATTTTAAAAATAAAGGACAATTGTTTAAAATAATACATTTTTAAAAAAAATTTCAAAAATATCATCATTAGTTTAACTTGCAATAATATCATAAATTTAATATTAAAATAAATTAAAACTTCATTTTAATAGAAAAAATTAAATCCAAAATTAAAAAAAAATTCCAAAAATAATGTTTTTAAGTTTATATATAGTTTATTTACAGTAAATAAATATTTTCACATAACTATTTGTGTTATTTTTAAAATTTTAATTTTAAAGTTCTAGATTTATAATAATACTACGCAAAAATAAAAACGTTAACATAAATTATTTTAAAATAAGATTTTAATAAAAATGATCAAGATTATAAATTTATAATAATCGATTTATGATCCCAAAAAATAACAATCGACGTAAAGACGACGAGAAACCCGCTGTCAGAAAATAAACTTGTGAACGAACTCTTGCTGTTTGGTCAATAATCGCATTAATTTCAACGGCCTTGCCGGTTAAGTTGGGTTTGGTCGGGTTAACTAATGAGACCGACTTTGTATTTAACTGTTTATATGTTTTAAATAAAGATTATAAAACATTATCTCTCTATATTGCATTAATACATTGAGTAGAGTCATCCTGAATTCTATATTTAATTAAATAAAGGCGTTGAAAGTTTGTAATCCACGTATCAACATGTTTTCAATCATTTATAAAATGGGGTTTTAACTATATATATTTTATAATATGTATATATTCACACTGTCTATAAAGTTTGTGACATATACGATCACGTCTCTTATACCCTGAATGAAATAACATTAATGATTCTACTATACGAAACTATTTAACAAATATAAGGTAGATTGAAAGTCGAATTCGGATCGAAATCCGAAATCCAACCCAAAAACGAGGAACGCACAACAAGAACCACAATTTGAACTAAATGTGAATCACGTTATGACCGCAATTCGATAATTAATGTATGTGTCGATTACAAATGAGAGAGAGTTTAAATAAAGGGAAAGAGACTATTAAAAAGAAGGACAATTGATTAAAATAGTACTATTTTAAGTTTTTGTTCCAAATATAATACTAGTCATTTAAATTTCTAAAAATAACATAAATTTAATACTAAAATAATTGAAAACTTATTCTTAATGAAAAAAATTTAAATCCTAAATTGGAAAAAGTGAACCCAAACATTATGTTTTAATTTTATATATATTTTATTTAAGGTAAATAATTATTTTTACATAATAATTTATGCTATTTTGAGAATTTTAGTTTTATTATGCTAAATTTGGAAGATAAACTTAAAATGGTGTTATTTTAAGGTATTACTCTAAAAAAAAATCCAATATTTTAGAGAAAATTTTAATAAGAACAAAGCACAAAATAATGATCACAATTCTTTCACTGAGAATTCAACTTTTCAAATTCGGTTCTTACATATATGATGTGAAAAATCTAATGTCAAACTCCACACACAATTCTTATCAAGTTGACATTAATAATAATCGAACGGAAAAATTTTTGAAACCAAACTGAAATTTCTGAATCCGAACCAAAATTTCTAAACCAAATTAAAATTCTTGAATCCAAATTCAAACTAAATTATATTATAATCCACATGATATAAAGTTTTTAATCCTAATTAACCGATTCTAAATCAAATCGAATTGGAATTTAAAAAAAAATAGAACTAACCAAATTACATAAAACAACTAATTTTGTTAACTAAAACGTATTAACATATATTAAAATTTATAATATTAATTAGAAGTAGTTAACTAAATTTGCTATTACTTTATTTTTTTTTAAATCAAACTAAACTAAAATACGATTTGAATTTAAATCAAATCAAAATCGAAATATAATTTAAATCTGAATGAAACCAAAAAACCCAAAATCCAACAAATTCAAACCGAAAAAAAACACACAAAATCGTAAGACTACATTTGCAGTAGAAAAATAAAAAATATAAAGAAAGATTGTTTGGAAACTTCTTATATATATCATTTATAAAAGAAAGATTCGTCAATCTCATACGTTCAAATCTCCTACGTTCTTTTATGTTTACTTTTTATAAATAGACCTTTTGAAAAGCAATGAATTATTAGAAAACTGCATCCTATATCCTATACAATAAATAAATGTTTAATATGATGAAAAGGGTCTTAGTAAAATGAGGTATGTGAGACATGTCCAACTTGGGTGCAGATCCATCCCCTTTAGTCATATTTTATGGAAGTTTGATCCCAAATTATTAAATTCCAAATTACAGATAGCAGCTAAATGTATAGGTTAGAAGTTAACAAGAAGAACAAGTAAGACAAACATACATATATTTTCTAAAATTTTTATCAAATTAATTATGGTTAAGTTGGATATGTATTTATGAATGCAATTGTTTACATCTATGAAACACATTGATGGAATATTTGCCTAACAAACCATGTGGATAAGAAGATTAAGTTTGGTTTGGTAAATTAAAGTTTGAAAAATTTGAACGATTTTCTGACATTGTTATTGACAGCTTCTTTACGTAAAAGTAAAATGTAGTATTGAGATATCAATGAAATTTGTTAGCTATTACTATTTGACAATATAATTGTCAAGATTTTGTCAAAAATAAATATCAAATTTCATCAGCACTTCACGAAATATAATTCGATTTAACAAAATTGAAATATAATTCGGTTTAACAAACTGAAAGACAGAATATGTCTGTAAATAAAAGCATAACTTCATAACAATCCCATCGCCAAATGTAAAAAAATAAACAGATTTCTATATTAGCTTTTTTTTCGTTTGTCAATCGCCGATGGTTACGACTGTGAATATGGTTAATATTATGATTGCAGTTACGCTATATATTATTTATTTGTTTACCGCCGTTGGCTACTATTACAGTTGATAATAGGTTTTTAATTGTATCGATGTTTTATTCAATAATCAAAAAATTATGACGCATACCGCAACATCTAATTGCTGTGATTGACCGTAGGTAGCTGTGAAAAGTAAACAAACAACAATGTATCGTAATCGCAGCCGTATATTAACTTGTGTTAAAATTATGTTGTGTATAAGAAAAAATTGCACATTTAGTAAAAAATTCGTTAGCCATTTATAAATCACGATAAAATTCTGACTAATTCTCGCAAACAACAGGTAACCGAATATTTAATAATATTTTTGACACACATATTTTATGATAGAATATATCATTTTATAATAAATAGGCAAGTTCCTTTTGCAAATCAGTTATAGAGAATGAATATATAAAAAATAAGAGAAAAATAATCATCAAAATATTGAACTCTTCCGTTTAGGCCATTTAAATAACGAATTGTACTTGATTGTACCAATTTAGATATGCGATTAGTCAATATTAACAGCATAACTAACACTGTTAATTGTTATTATTTTTATTTTTTTAGTACGGAAATAACGTCATTTTAAAAAAAATTGATTAAACATAGAGAAAACCCCCAAATCGATTTCTTCTCCCCTCTGACTCTGATAGGCCTACACATTTTTCGTCAAAAAGCTTCAATTTTCGATCAAACCAAGGGCCGGAAAGCTTCGATCTTCGATCAAATCAAGCGCAGTAAAGCTTCAATTTTTGATTAAACCAAGTGCTGGAAAGCTTTGATTTTCGATCAAATCAAATGCCGAAAAGCTTCGATTTTCGATCAAATCAAGAGCTGGAAAACTTCGATTTTCGATCAAATTGAAGTCGATTTGGGGTTAAAGCGCAGGATGAACAAGAAGTCGATTTGGGAGTTTTCTCAAGCGCGAGATGTAGGGTTAGAGGGAAGAAGGTTTTCTCCATGTTTAATCGATTTTCTTAAAAGCGACGTCGTTTCTATACTAAAAATAATTAAAAATAACAATAATATATGTGTTATTTATGTTGTTAATATTGACTAATCGCATATATAAATTGGCGTAGTCAACTATAATTCGTTATTTAAATGGTTAATTAAAATTTCTAATATTTAAATGACCAAATGTAAGAGTTCAATATTTTAATGACCATTTTCCAAAGTATAAGTAAATTTAGTTTATCCTGGATTGTAGAAAACATAGTTAAAATAAAATAAAAGTAGTCAAATGATAACTTGGCATTCAAAGAGGAATTTTGGGAAAGTATTTTGGTCTACAAAAACATTTTGAGAAAAAGTTAAAAACCTCTTTATCACGAAAAAAGGTAATGACCTAAAATGATCCACATTCATCCCGTAATCACTCAAATAACCCTGTGTTATGCACGATTATTCAAATGACCCGAAACATTAGTTAAAAGTCATGTAAATCATGATAACACAACTTAGTTACAATTATACCATTACATTTTGAAAAAAATAATAGTTCACTTACCTCGCATACATCGTATCTTTTCACTTCATTAATGTTTTTTCAAATTTTCTTAAATATTTTCGAAACCCTAAACTCTTTCACTATTTAGGATTTACTTCTGATTTTCGAAACCCAAAACTCTTTCAACATTCTCGATGAAATTTTTATGTTTTCTCCGTGTTTCACCGTGTTTCTCCGTGTTCGTGTTCATTCTCGACGACTTCTGGTGTCTCTTCGTATTCCAGTGTTTTTCCATTGTGTTTTGCCGTCTTCGTATTCGTTTTGAAGTTTCATTTTTGAGTTTTTCCGTCGCGACTACGTCGTCTCTTCCGTCTCAGCACTTGTCGTCTACTATCTTTGATATATTTTCATATTTTTCGTCATGCATTATGTAAAAATCATTTATTGTCATAAATTGACGTTTGTTGTAGATTTTATGACATATTACATCATTTATTGTAGATTTTATGAAACTCTGACATGAAATCTGGTAAGCTTTCGTTCATTTAGATTCAAGTATATTTTTTGAATTTCATGTATATTTGATGGCAGATTTATTTGTCTTTGATGGCAGACTTCTTTATAAACGATGGCAAATTTATTTGCTTATATTATTGTTTAATATTGGGAAAAGATTTAATCGATATTGTTGATAGATTTACTGAAGATTGTACTAAAGATAGTGATGACAGACTTATGTGTATATGATGGCAAACTTATGTGTATACGATGAAAAACTTATTTCTAATTGATGACAAACTTATTTTTCAATTTTTTTCTATTAGGTATGAATAGTTTAGTGAAGAAAAATTACCCTATGCATTTTTATCGAGAGGGTAAAACGGCTATGCAAAACTATAGTATGAATCACAATTGTTTTTTGTCCAACGTACAAATGATAGAAGAAGCGGTTAGTACGGATGTTTGGATTTTCTTCAAAAATTCATGAGTTGATGTTTTTATCAAACATAAAGAAATAGATTACATTTGTGCAAAAGTTGTTCACTACTTCCTAATACATCAGTTGGCAATTGAGGGAAAAATGAGATGTGATCTTTGATAAGTGGTCGTCCTATTAGGTTCTCTATCTATCGTGTATGTCTTAGTGTCCGATACACTTTTTAAATTGCAAACTACACAAAAAAAAACTTTCAACATATAAAAATAAATTTGTCACAACTAACAAAAACTGTGCCCATATTAAAATAACTCTGCCACAATTACAAAAAACTGTCACCATATTAAATTAAATATGCTATATTTACAACAAAACTGCCACCATATTGTTTCTTCGTCTTCACATGGTGAAAGCACTTCAGCAGTTGGTTCTTCGTCGTGTTGATCTTCGCCAACCTCCTCGTGCCGATATTCATAGTTAAAAAATTCATCGTCGTCGCGATGAATTGACAGACTATCAACTTTTGCTTTCTCTTTCTCGCTAACCTCCACACATACACGAGTTGCCTCGGTTTTAATCATACCCATGAAGTTGTCAAAACCTTTCCACTTTCACCAGAAGTGTGTTTACCGGTAGTTTCAACAACATCTTCTTCGGAAACATGTAACTTAATTTGATATCATACTAATTTCTATCGACCTTGTATTCTTTATAAACCATCATCAACAAATCTTCAAAACATGTCTTAGCATTTGCGGATAAGATTTTACACCCTTTCTTGTTGTCGGCATTGAATGACCATCGATTTTTCTCGAAAATCCATTCACCACAAACAAGAATTATGTCTTCCATCGAGAAAATTGATATAGAAAACTTACGAGAACGAATGTGAAGAAAATAAGTAAAAATTACTGCTTTTGAGTTCAGCTGAAAATTTGATGTGCTCGAGGTTGAAGAAGACGCCGTGGCTAACCCTAGAATCGCATCATACATGATTTTCAAAGAGGGTTAAAATTGGTATTTTAAAAATTAATAAGTATTAAATGTCTGTTATGACCCAAAAGTCTGCTATGTATATAAAATCCAAAAAGTTAGTTTAGTTCTAATTAAATTTGCTGCTTCGTGTAGGAAATCCAACTGGCGTAACGGACAGATTTAATGAAAATCTATTTTATCGTTAAAAAAATCTACGAAGTCAAAATGTTAGTTTAGTAATTATTTTGTGAATCTTCTTCGATAGCAGATTTGTTGTAAATCTGTCATTAGAAAAATAAATCTGCGAGGTTGCTTTTTCAAAAATCAATCCATAAGTCTGCGGTAGATTTACTATGTGTGACCACATACTTAATAATTCTGCTGTCATATGACATTAAATTTGCCGCATACTTATTAAAACTGCAGACGATTACGTAAAACAAAATAAATATGTCGTACACTTTATATGTCTGTTGGCAGACTTTATTAAGTTTGTGGTAGACTTATTGTACATAAAAAATTGTGGCAGATTTTTCCGTGGCAGATTTATTTCGATATTCCTGAATTTCCATGATATTTTCGTAATAACAATGACTTTCTACTAACGTGTCAACAAATCCCTGGGAATAGTAATGACATTTTGCGTAATTACATTTTTTGTAACAACGGCGATGAAGGATACGCTCAGTATCCAAATTATTTTAATAATTAACGAAATATTATGATAAAAAAATAATTAATAACGAATTCAGCGTCATAATAATACTTCTCCCAAATTAATAATACTAAAATCGATGGTGACAACAATATTTTGGTTGAATGCAAGTGTTAAGACAAAATGTGTTGAGCTCTTGGATAAAACTAACAACCTCAAAGATGGTGACTTTGGTTTTATTATGGATTTACAAAAATTCAATGATGACTTCTTGGCCAAAGTAAGATGGAGAATTTTTTCAATGCCATTGTATGTGCTAATCCGTGTCGTGTTAAGAAAATATGGTCAATGAACTCCATTTTTTGAAAAGTGGCCTCTTGTAACTCTTCATTTCATAGGTGATGGAGATAGATCTACTTAGCTAGAATATAAGAAAATGTCGGTAATGAAATGTCCATTTTATTTTGGAAAGAACCATATTAAGAGATGTATGTATGAGTTTATTAGACTTATTTACATTGTATAATTAGGTTATGATTAATCTTTATATAAATAGTTTACTATTTCCTTTTATAAGTTTTAATCAAAATAAAACAAAATTTCAGGAAATTTATTATTTTTTCATGGTATTAAATCAAAAAATGTTTGCTATTGATTTTCGTTTGAATTGAAGTTGAGAGTTGTTTGCGTTTGTGTGCAACGAAATGAGACGAATTTGGTTGGAAAATTTTTATTCATTTAATTTGATAATTTTCAGAAATGGGGTATAAGAACCAAAATTAGGTATGTTTTTATTGTTACAAATATGATAATGATGTTAGATCATGTTATCAAATATTTAGATATTTAGATTGGTGGATAGAGAAATACAAACAATTTGGTGGTTTTGATCGTGAATTTGTAAAAAGGATTGTTTTGTATACAATCATGAAAACTTGTAGTAGCACAGAAGAAAAATGTGTCATACATTTATAAGTGCGAAAAAATCTGTTGTGATTGCTAATAGAAAATAAAGTGTAGTACTAATAAAGAAGTTGACTTTGACACATGAGTTTTTTTGTCAGAAAATGTAAGTGCAATTTCATCTTTGTGTCACATGTGACTGGTGAGATGAATTGTATCCTATTGTTCTCAAAACAATTGTGTTACAGGATTTTACTTTGCGAATTTCTATTGCAAAACAAAAAAAGGATTATATTCTTTTCAAAGAATTCATAAGATTTTGAATGTGATATAAAGTTACTGTGTTTGATTTTTTGGAAAATTGTCATAAGAATATGAGAAATTCTTCTAAGAGAGTTGAAAAGTACCAGGAGAGTAGTGGATAATACGAATGTTGGTGTTTTGTTGTGATATTTGTTGTGAGAAAAACAATTTCCTAGTGAATTTTTATTGAATATTGATAAAATCAAATAATTTTGAATTGATTCATTATGATCTATAGAGACCATACTGAACATAACGGTATGGTTTTATTACTTTTTTTCGATATTCTCCAACTGATGTAAACTTAATTTTCTAGAATTTAACTATATATTTTTTAATATTTGTAGGTAAAACAGATACATACACATTTCTTATTTCTTCAGTAATTATCTCTATCATGTCTTTAAAGTAGCTCACAATTCTGCTAACTACCCTACTATTCAATGAATTCCACATTCAAAACATTTGTTTGTTGATCTTTATCCAATTCCACTAAATATCAAAAATATAATCATCATCATCGAATATATATTATGGCTTATTAGTATTTAATGAAAATAAATAATAGTTAAATAATTAAAAAAGTAGCAATGATAAAATAGGAAATACAATGTTATTATAAATGAAAACATATGTAAAAGACAAAAATCTGAAATACTTTTATACCTTATAAAAAAAACCCATCACTAATGTAGCTATCTTTCCTTTTTAGAATATTAATGATATTCTGAATTTATCCTTAATGATTATTTATAATTTTTTTAGAACATATTTACACATATTTGTATTTATCGGTTGTACTAGTTATATAAATTTTATTAGTTGTACAAGTTGTGTTTTATCAGTTATACTCATTTATACTAGTTATACATTTATTATTTATATCATTTATATTTGTTGTACTTGGTTATATTAGTTATATTTTGTTATTCGGTTGTAACTACTTTTTCTAATCGTTATTTGTTCAAAATTAAAAATGTCACGATTTTTCATAATTTTTTTACAATATTTCGACACTAATTTTTTTACGGAATACAAATTCATAGAGATGCAAATAGATAAAAACGATAAAATCGAATAAGAAAAAAAATAAAAAAGAGAAAGGAGGATCTAAAATAAAACTAAAAAGAAAATTCAAAAGAGAACAAAACATGAAGAGAGTGATAAGATGTTAAAGAACCAAGATAAATGATGGGAAAAAAGAAGAGAAAAATTGAAGGTTATACAAATTCTCGAATTTGAAAAAAGTAAAATAAAAAGAAGACGAAAAATTTGGATAAAAAGAATGATAGAAAAGAGAATGAAAAGAAGAATAAAAAACGGTTGGAAAAAACAATAATATAAGAGAGAAGTTGAACTAAAACTAGATTATATGAAATGAGGGATATAATCGTTTTTTATATTTTTGATATTAATAATTATTAAAAATATAAATATTTTTATAACGATGGGTATTTTAACATATTTTTAAATCAAAAAGAGTATTTGAGCTTTTGATTTGTATGTATATAGATTAATGAGAGCTATATGAGATTTTTTTCACTAATATGAGCATATCAACTCGTCGTCTTTTGAAAATTTCTTTCAATTTCACTACTGAATTCAATTCAAACTAAATCAAAGAAACAAAAATCACACAATAAAAAAGAAAGAGATGATTGAATCAACTACAAATATGGATCAAAAAGTAAAAAAAAAATCAATCAAAAAAGAATTCATGTGATCGATCCGAAAAATCAAGATCAGTCGAAGAAGAAAAACAAAATCAAAAGCTGTTAAAAAGCTCATCATCTTTGATACCATTTTAGCAAATAAGATTTTCTTGGGAATTATGAAAAATAAGATAAGATTTTTGCTATAAACTTTTAACTTTATTTACATTTTGATACAAAAGAGATTAAATTCTAAAACTCTACACAAAATAACCAAACCATATATACAATTAACTAAACCAAACAAACTATACATTATCTAATAGAAAATTTTACGGGTTTGTAGTAAATTTGTTTAAGGTGGTTTAAACTCTATCTTCCATGAATATTATGTAGTTTTCGTAATAATATAATATACATGTTCATTTAACTATTGTAATCACCCATGTTTCAAATATTCAAATATTGGTGAAAATCAACAATGCAACTAACATACTATGATCAAACGTTGTGGTTGTGGCTACGATTCTAAAACAAACAATATTAGCCAAATTATCATAATTGTTGTCATTAGCGAGATGCAAACAAACAACAATAAAATTTTTTATCGGGATATTATTAATTTGCCAATGTTTTGAACGTACAAAAAATTTAAACAAGAGCTCATATTGGAGATAACCACAATATGTCACTTGAAAACATTTCAAATTACAGTAAAGATATACAATTAAAAGAATAAGAACATTGTAAGACAAAATTTACTATGTTCATGATGACGCAAAACTCTTTAAACAATGTCCCTAAGGTTAGTAAATGACTAAAGTTTTGTATACTTACCAAAATAAAAGAGTCATATTTTGTGTAAATGATTCTTGAATCCTAAAAAAAAACTTATAAAGCAAGAAAAAAAAATTATTAGGAAAGCAATCGTGATACCAAATATTAATATATAAGATATGAAGCACAAGACTTCGGCAAAGTAATATATTAAAATAACATCTTTTAAAGTTTTTGTTCCAAATATAGCACGTTAAAATTAAAATTCTAAAAATAGCATAAATAATTATGTAAAAATACTGATTTATTCTAAATAAATTATACATAAACTTAAAACATTATATTTGGATTCTTTTTTTCAATTTAAGATTTATTTTCTATTAAAAAAGTTTTAATATATTTGAATATTAAATTTGTGCTATTATTAGAAATTTAAACTAATAATGCTATTTTTGAAAAAAAAATTAAAAAGTTCTATTTTAGAGAATTGACCTTTAGATTTCTTCCTAAAAAACTTCTAGTCATTTATCATATTACAATTAGAGGAAATTTGTAAGAATGTTCTAAATTTTTATGTATTTAAAAAACTAACTTATATTTAAATGTTTGAAAACTATATTTTTAAATCAAAACTATTGAAATATAATAAATAGATCAAACATATCAATTTTTTTGAATCAAAATGTATTATCACTAGATAATCATCTCTACTAAAAAAATAATTGATATAATTTAACGTGGTTCATTTAAAGACATATATAAAAAGATGAGTGCTACAAATAAAATTGTAAGTCATAAAAAATAACACTTGTTTTAAGTTTAAGGATAATAATGTATAGCTTGTCTTCACATTGTATAAAATTATGAAAGAAAATTCTAGTATTAATAGTCAAATGATAAATAATATTATAAACTATGAAAAATCAACCAAATAATAGTCAAGGTGATGGTGAAACTCATGCACAATATAATTATGATAAATTTGAGTTAGTAGCGATTATAACAAGTTTATCAAATTTTCTGATACAAGAAATTGATCGAATGTTTTTTAGTGGAAAACTTTTACATTACTTCAACTTAAGGTACAAATTTCTTTATAATGTTTTTCTCCGATAGAGATTGAAAATCGGTATTTTTATTTAATTATATTTTAAAATTTTGCTAGTAAATTTGAAGTTACAATGCAATCAATATAACATGTGTTAAATTGGCAATAAACTAGATACTATATTATTTTAGATTTCTTTATAATATTTTTCTCGATATAAATTGAAAATTGGCATTTTTTATTAAGTTATATTTCGATATTTTGCAGTAAACTTAGTTGCAATACAATCAACATAACATGTGTTAACTTGGCAATAAACTTGTAGTGTAACATGTGTTATTTAATATCTTTTAAAGATTATTTTTTAAAATTTTAAATCATATATAAAGGTATTGTATTACTAGTAAAAAAAGTTAGTTTCAAATTTTTAAAAATATCTCGTATGTTATCTCATTTATGTTGTAGATTACTAGATTTCTCGTTTTGACAACTTTTCTTTAATCTATCTCCTATAGGTAAATACTACCTATGAAGGAATGACATTTTCGTCTTACTCTCGCTAGGCTTATATATTGATGAATCGTAAAATTTATATTTTTCTTATTTTTAGCCTTTCCAATAGATCATACAATTGTGAACACACATCAATTGTATAAAATAGGAAGTATAATTTGGCAATAATTTTTTAGTTTCATAATATGAATCTGTCGTCTAATTTTCCTTGGACAAATACTCCATAGACAGTTCCATCCACAAGTCCATGCACTTTTCAGCAAGATTAAAATCACTCGTAATGTTCATGAATCAAACAACTAAAGATAATTATGAATGTATTTCATGATAACTATCGTACAATTGATTTTTTTACAACTTCTAGCATGTTGTAGAATTTTTTTTCTCTCAATTAGATTTTTCTTCCATATTATTAAAGTTTACCTCGTGATGATTACTGATATAATCATCAATCATGGTATCACGAAATGCATTTATCACCATTTCCACATACTATTACCAACGTTACCCACTGCTTCTTTACTATCACCTCCGTGATTTCTATTCACATCATCACTATGATTCGTTACTAACTCTACATTCAGTTTTCCCCACATTCAGTTCATTTCCATATTTATATCAAACATAATAATTAAACATAATTCATCTATTATACAAATGCTTCCAAATTTTGCGTTTTGGAAGATATTTATCATTTTTATAATTAATACAAGAACATAAAAACTTATCTCCAATATTCTGCACTATTGGATAATTACTTGCAAAATTCATGAACGGTTGCAAATTTGGCCGAAATATTTCTTATCTTATCATCGTTCATTTTGGTACATTCACTCTCTCGAATTACTATTATTTTAATTCCCCACACTTTTCTAAATTTTCTTTTAATTTATGTTCTACAAATAATAAAACATGTGGGAGCATATATATGGTAGATTTTGCCATTACTTTGCCACTGGTTTACAACTACATTATGACCACTGTTATAGAATCACTTATTTTAGTTATAATTACTTCTACACATGTGTTTCACGTTATATTAATCGCAACTACAATGCAACTCAATTTTCACTAACATTGTGATAACTAAATAGCCCCACAAAGACGACATACATGTTAGCGACGACTATATAGTCGCAGATTTGTCGTATTTGCGCGACCAATCTGCGAATATACCTCGGAGTCGCATAGGAGTCGTAACACGACTATTAAACACTGACCATGACCATTAATCGCAAAACACCCACTATTTTGCTATCACACTCCTATAGTGACATATTAGTTGTATATTAGTGAAATTTGCGATTGTCGAAAAAGAGTGGCAAAAAGCTTGTTTTCTTGTACTGATTATAAGTTCTTAAATTATATAACGGTATTGTCTTAATAGTTAAAAAATTTAGTTTTCAAAAATTTAAAACATATTAGTTTTTAAATTATAGATTTTTTTAGATTATCAAACCAAATCTCCCATTACATGAAAGTTATACTATTTTGGAAAAAAATTAATAATGATAATTTAAAAAATATATAGTATTTAAAATTTAGGGTAATTGACTAAAATAAAACTATTTCAAGTTTTTGTTCCAAATATACCAGTAATCATTTAAATTTCTAAAAATAACACAGATTTAATAATAAAATAATTAAAAACTTCTTTCTAATGAAAAAAATTTAAACTCTAAATTAGAAAAAATAAATCTAAACATTATGTTTTAATTTTATGTATAATTTATTTAAGATAAATAATTATTTTCACATATATAATTTATGATATTTTTAGAATTTTATTTTTATTGTGCTAAATTTAGAAAATAAACTTAAATTAATACTATTTTATGATATTACTATAAAAATTACTATTTTTGTTATCGGATATAAAATAGACCGACTCAATAACCCACCAAATTCATACAAAAAATAGAGTAGAAATACACAATTTTAGGATAAATACAAAAACATTGCAACCACTACACAATTGCTACTCTATTTCGAAAATTGTTTTATAAAATTTATTATGGTTTCAAATATTTGAAATACCGAGGAACGTGTGTGTATTGCATTTAATTTTTAGGGGAATGTTGGTTCCAATTAATTTCCTATTTATGCCCAATTCTCAAAGAAAATCTTTAATAATCTTTCGATTAAGGAAGAAAATCAGCGTAATGGAACCTGTTCGCATGTGTGTCGAAACAAAAATATAGCCATCAAAGTGTCATCAACCTTCTCCATCTATATATAAACCTTCTCCGTTGCCTTTTCGCGTTCCGTAAACTTGGCCCCTTCGTTATCTCGATCAAACCCTAGGTTCCGCCATTGCTAAGAGCTACAAAGCGAAACAGAAGCTCTAGATTCACTACTAAATCTTCTCTCTCTCTATCTAATTTCAGGTGAATCGTCTTCCACTATTTCTCTTTCGTTTATTTATTTGAACGATTTCGCCAAATGTTGTCAACAGTGTTTGTTTCAAAGTGTCTCTGAACGAAATGTGAAGTAGATTTTTATTGATTGTTAGTTCGTTTTGTTGCTAGTTATGTGTTACCGAGGTTTTTCTCTGTTTGTAGTTCATGAGGTACGTCGACGGGAAAAAATCGTCATGGTGAAAATTAGTCTCTGTGGTTTGATAAGGATTTTCTAGGTTTTTTTGTGATGAGATAGTTATTTAACATTTTTTGTAAGAATTAAAGCATTGTTTATTCTCAGGAAGTTGGTGATAATCATGGATTCGGCTGCACGAAGGCCATCTCCTGTTGTTGACCCACTAACTGTATGTCTCGAATTCAACAATGGTGTTTCTTAATTGCGATTTATTTGCTTCGTTCCCATTTTTTTTTGGTTAAGATCTATTTTGGTTTGGTGAATGTAGGTTGGCAGAGCATTTGTTATGCAGTACTACGACATTTTGTATAACATGCCTGAGCATCTGTACAGATTCTATAAAGATATCAGTAAGGTTGGGCGTGTTGGACAGGACGGAGTCATGCGCAGCTTCACCACTTTAGATGTAAGTAACTTAGATTAGTTTGGTTGAATGAGATTTCTTCTTTTTTCCAAGATCTCAGAGGTTACCATTTACTTGTGTGAGTAACACTGGTTTCGGCTGGAGTGTAAGTTGGATATCACTTAAGTAACTTGCTAAAAGTTTGTCTCGTTGATGCCTATTATTGAGCAGGTTATAATTGAGGTACTTAAGACTTTGTTTTATGGAGAGTTTAAATCGGCCGAGATAACCAATTATGACACTCAAGAATCTCACAACGGGGGTTTCCTTGTTGTTGTTACTGGCTACTTCACATTAAACGAAAGAGTTAGAAAGAAATTCACCCAGACTTTTTTCCTTGCTCCGCAAGAAAATGGGTTTTTTGTCCTTAATGACATCCTCAGATTTGTCGATGAACCTGAGGCCACAGACTGGGAAGTTGTTTCTGGGAAAAACTCTGAGACACTCAGTCATGTTGATGGTAGATAACACCTAACTCCTTCTCCATCACTTATTTAACTTCCTCTAACCACATTTTATCCTAATCCTTTATTTCAATTCAGCTCCTACAGGCAATCAGGGTTCTGAGGTGGCATGCATTTCTGTGAATCCTTTTCGTAAAGAAGTGTATCTGCCTTTGAGTAATAAAAATGCTGCAGTTGCTAAGGAGAATGTTCTGGTACCTGAAATCGTCAATGAAGAAGTTCCTGATATAGAGATAACTTGCAAAGAAGTTGCAGATGACTCACTTAAAATTTCTGACCCCGATGTTGGGCGGGAAGATGTTCCCAAGAAATCTTATGCCTCTGTGGTAAGTAAGCACATAGGATCCATACACAACCTTGTTTCATTTTACTGTAGGCTTAACTCTATCACTTCTATAGTTTTCTATTGATAATCATTGACTTTCATAATAGTTGAAGGTTGCAAAGGATAAGTCCGGAGTTTCAGGTAGCTCTTTACTGTCTCCAAAGCAGATATCCAAAGACCAATATCATCAAGTGTCTTCAGATCCTTCTCCAAAGCAGATACCTAAAGATCAAGATCATCAAGCATCTTCAGATCCTTCTCCAAAGCAGAAACCCAAAGTCCAAGATCATCAAGTGTCTTCAGTTCCTTCACCAAAGCAGATACCCAGAGACCAAGATCATCAAGGGTCTTCAGATCCTTCTCCAGTTGTAGAATCTGATGCAGTTTCGGAGGTTGTTGATGGTACTAAAAATGAGCAGAATCAAGGGTTTGAAGGTAGGAGTTCATATAAAAAGCTGACCCTCACGTTGTTTTCAATTCTAATATATGGTGGTCCAGTTTTGGTATCCATTCATCGCCTAGTATTTGTAACTATCTTTTGTATGTTTTTAGTAGCGTTAGCTGAGGGTACATCTATCTATGTGAAACATCTTCCTGGAAATGCCACCATTGCCATGCTTGAGACTGAATTCAAGCAATTTGGAACTATTAGCGATGGTGGGATTCAGGTTATATACCAGAGGGTACGATTGATCAATCTACTAAGAATCCAGCACTTAAAATCCTTTTGCTAGGGAGTCTTTACACATATTTTGATGCCAACACTGATACTTTATTGTATAACTGGTAGGCCTTTGGTTATCCGTTTGGTTTTGTTGAGTTTAAGGAGGCAGATGCCGTCAAGAAAGCAATAGAGGTATAGATTCACATATAATTAGCGCATTCTTTAAGTTAAGCTTTGTGCGACAAAGTAAGAATCGTTATTAACATTTGTAATGATGCAGGCTTCACCTGTGATGATTGGTGGACAGAAAGTTTTCGTGGAGGAGAAGAAATCTACATCAAGAGGTAAAGTTGGTCTAAGTAGCAAAACTCTGATATGATTTAATGTGAAGAAGAGGAGAATGATTGCTTGTTTCTGTTAAGTAAAAACAGGTAACAGAAGAAGTGGAAACGAATACCAAAATCAAAATGTTGGAGTGAGAAGAAGACCAAACTATGGATACAGGAGAAGAGGAGGAGGACGAGGAGGAGGAGGGTCTTTTAATCGTAGTAGAGGCAATGAATACTTTGCCAACAGCATCAGTACATACTAAACCGGATCTGGGCATTTTGTGGCGAAAGTAAACCGGATCATTGATTTTTATTTTTGGGATGGTAACAAGACATCTCTCTTAGGTATTAAAAATATCAAAACATTAATTTAAGACACGTTTCTAATTTTTACTATTTACTTCTCTGTTTAGTCACTAGACTCGTTTAGTTTCAGCTGTTCGAAACCGTGCATACGTTCAAAGGAACTTAGAACAAAGTATGATAGTGTAAAAAACCAAACAAAATAGAGGCTGACTTAGCATTTCTGGTAGAGAAATCTACTAAGACTGCACGGATTGGATTCACGAGAAATTACCCCGTGACAAGTGGTATAAGAGTCGAGTTTCGACCATGGGAATGTTTGTGGAGCAAAGGAGATGCCTAGAAGGCAACCAATAACTCCAACGTGAGCGAAGAATACGAAAGAGACGCGTCCTAAAAGAAGAGACAAAGGGAATGGAGACTTGGAGAGTCGTTGGATGGGGTGATGGAAGATCTTGACGCGAGGCTCAAACGAATCGAGCTCACCACAAATGAGTTAGAAAAGTAAACAATCGGAGAGTTTGAACAACCAAAGATAAACATCATCGAGATAGACACTAAAATGTTTAAGCTCAAAGAGAAGGTGTTGGTTTTGTCAATATCTTTCATGAGTATTTTGTGTTTATGTGTGGAAAGGTCGAAGGAATCGAGTCGTTGTAGATTGAGCTCCAGTAGTTAACAGAAGACGTTATATGCACGAGGTTCGTCAAGGACTTACAACTCCCGCTGAAACAAATCCGACTAGGGTTGTACCTAAAACTGTCCAACTTCAATGGCATGAAAGACGCCCAAGAAATTGGAACTTCTTGTGGAAAATGGAGCCTTATACTGAGAATCTTGGTCTGACGGACCAGCCGGCAAGGATCAAAATCGTTATTTCTTACTTGGGTGACACAACAATGCTTTGGCAAAGAAGGCCAAATGCGGAGATTCGAGGAGAATATATCGGATCGACAGATAGGACAAGTTCAAACAGGACCTTAAACAATAATTTTACATGGAGAAAATCGTCTATCAATCTAGATGAAGGTAAGAGAACTTAAAAAAAATACATCTGAGATTATGTGACTAAGTTTACCGGATTGCTATTACATATCCGAGCATGCCAGAGGACGACTCGGTGCTGTATTTCGTAGATGAGTTGCAAAATTGGGCCAAGCAAGAGTTGCAAAGGTGGGGGATTTCGGATTGTGTATGAGGTTACAACAGCACAGCCATTGATAGATTTTTCCACACAAGACCAAACCAAGTCCTACGAGAGAAGAGATGCATATTCGCAAAATGTGGGCGCGAAGATCGAATTTTGATACCCATTAGTCCGAGAAGGGGGATGGTCTAGGGTCGGATCGTGAATTGGGGAAGTCTTACTCAAGATTCGAGACGAGCTTGAGTCTGGAGGATTTTGAGGATAAGAAGAAGTTTTCAATCCGAAAGGCGGGTGTTATATATGCAAGATTTCGACTCGTATCGGGATTGTCTGGAGCTAGATCATTGAGTGCGATATTCGAGTAGAAACGATCCAAGGAGGATGATGAACAAAAGGCAGAGGAAGAATTGGCATTGAAGGGATCATTGAACCTCCTTAACACATTAAACACCAAACCAAAGTCGAAACAAATGAGTAAGTGCTGATGTTCGTTGAAGCTCATGGAAAACCAACTAAGGCAATGGTGGATATCGAAAAATCTCATAATTTCATTATCAAAGACTAGTTGTTGTTACTTCTTCTTAAGTAACACAAGAGAAAAGAGAACAAATTAATTCTGGTTTATGTTATTTCACCAATGAAAAAAAAAAAACAAATTGTTATTGTATTAAGATAAACCCAAGTACATTTATATACTTTTACAATATTTAACTAAACATTTTGACTTTTCATAATTGAGACATAACTCTCTATTATACAGTCACGATTTTTCACTTAGAGTCACGATACTTCACAACACCTTTTGACATACATACATACATAATTAATGATTAAATGATATTTACACTAAACTCAATTATATACTAACATTTCTTCTTAATTGAGTTTTGGTTTTACTACAAGCTTTCTCTTCAGTTATTCAAACCTTGAGACACCAAGTGCTTTCGTAAGCAAGTTTGCAAGTTGAACTTCTCCTGCACAATACTTGAGCTGAATAAGTCTTTTATATTCTGCCTCTCGAACGAAATGATATTTGATCTCAATGTGCTTTGTTTTTCGATGTTGCACTGGATTCTTCCCATTTGCAATTGCAGATTTGTTATCACAGAAAATAGAAACACCATCTTGAGAATCAAAACCAATTTCTCCCATAGTCTTTGTAACCAAATAGCTTGATTTGTTATTGCACATAGTGCAATGTATTCTGCTTTTGCGGTTGATTGAACTACTATTTTTTGCTTACTTGACTACCAACAGAACACCCCATATCCAAGAGTAAACACGTAACCAGATGTACTCTTTTTTATCTTTATTAGAACTATCCCAAACGTTGTCCGAGTAACCGCATAACTCCGAATTGTTGATACTAGTGAATTGAACTCCAAAATGTGATGTGCCTATCACATACCTTAACACTCTTTTGGCTTCTTGGTAGTGTTTCATGAGTGGCGCAGACATGTACCTCGAGAGATAAGAGCTTGCAAACATCAAGTCTGGTCTTGATGCACATAAATACAATAATCCACCAATAATGCTTCGGACTTTTGTTAGTTCACTATATTCTTCATCATTCTCGATCTTCTTGCCATGTGGTATAAGTGGAGTACTTACACTGTTGCTCTCTTTCATGCCAAACTTCTCAATGAGTTTGCATGCACATTTTTCTTGTGATAGAAAAATTTCATGATCATCTTGAATTATTTCATTCCAAGAAAATTATTTAACAACCCCAAATCTGTCATCTCAAACTCCAACTTCATATATTTCTTGAATTTTTCAATGAGTTGAGTATTGTTATTGGTGATGATGATGTCGTCCACGTACAAGCTCACTATCAAAATGTCTTTTGCTTTCTTTATTACATATAGAACTGTATCATTCATACTCCTTTGAAAGCCATTTTGTAGAAAATATGAATCAATTTTTCCATACCAAGCCCGAGAGATTTGCTTTAAGCCGTATAACGCTTTTTGGAGTCTTCTTCTCCTTCGACTATAAATCCGGGTTTTTGTGCAACATAGATCTCTTCTTCAAGTTCTCTGTTGAGAAATGTCAACTTCGCATCCATTTGATAAAGTTTCCAATTCATTTGTGCGGTGAAAGCAAGAATGGCTCAAATTGTGTAATGTCTTAAAACGGAAGAAAATGTCTTAATATAATCAACTTCAAATTCTTGGGAAAAACCTCTTGCAACTAGTCTTGCCTTGTGTTTAATCGAATTTCCCTTTGCATCTGTTTTGATCTTATAGATCTACTTTACGCTTATCACATTTTTCTTCTCCGACTTGTCTACTAGCTAGTTTTGTCTTGTTCTTCTCAGTCATTTCTATTTCTTCACTCATACTGCCACAAGCTTCATTGTAAGTTTGTGGTTCTTTATGTGCGAGAAGACAACCTTCTATTATTTGAGACGTTTCTTCAAACTCCACTTTTGGTGCTATTTGCATGATTTCACTCATGCAATTGTATTTCTTTGGTGGGCAAAGTCTCTTCTTCTTCATTACTATTATGATCACCAAGTTGAAAAATAACAAGGCTGGAGAGATTTTGGACTTGATCTCTTTGATCTTGAAGAATATTCAAGGGAAGACAAAAATTTATTCTTTACTTCTACTTGTTTTCCCAATCCCATTTCTTTCTTTATTCAAAGGTTACATCTCTGGATATCTCTACCTTCTCATTATCTAGAATGAGAATTTTGTATCCTTTGATTGGCTACTATAACCAATGAAGATTCCTCATTTTGCCTTTTCATCTAATTTGCTTCTCTTCTCTTTTGGTCTATAACCAATGAAAATTCATTGAATTCGCTAGATGTAAATTCACCACCACCATCGAATCAAAGCATTTTTATCTTGTTTTCCGATTAAGTCTCCACCAAGGCTTTATACTTCTTAAACATCACAAATACTTCATACTTGTGCTTAAGAAAGTATATCCAAGACATATGAGTAAAATCATCAACGAACAATAAGAAGTATCGGCTTCCGTTAAATGACTCGGTTTGTATCGGTCCACAAATGTCAGTGTGAACAATCTCTAGTTTCTCCTTTGTCTTTGTTAGAGATTCTTTTGGAAATGTATCTCTTGTTTGTTTTCCACACTTACATGCTCCACACACTTCTCGGTTCACTTGAAACTTTGGTAAGCCATTCACCATCTTCTTATTTTGCATTTGTTGTAGTCTTGAATTACCCACATGACCAAATCTTCTATGCCATAACTCCATTTATTTTTCTTCACGAGCAACCATGGTACTTTCTTGAGAAGAGTTCCATTTCATTGGAAAGCTCTTGTTAACCATCTTAATCTCCATAATCTTTTTTCTCTTATGATATAAGATTACACATCGGTTTTCTTCAAACATAATGCAATATCCATGAGATATAATATGTGGGACACTTAGTAGATTCTTCTACAATCTGGGCACAAGAAATTCATCTTTGATGACTCGTTTCCCTTGGTTTGTCATAACAACAATGTCTCCTTTGCCAACTATCATTACGACTTCTCCGTTTTCAACTTTGATTGGAACGATAATACTTTTATCTAATTTTGTGAAGTATTTCTCTTCCTTCATCATGTGATTGGTGCAGCCGCTGTCTACCAACCATATTTCTTCTCTTATTATTGTTGGTGTCTCTTCACTTGCACTAAATAGCATGTGAACTTCATATTCTTCGTCTTTATCTTCAAGACTCATTTGTGCTCATTCATATTTCTTTGAACGGAAATCCCTTGAGAAATGTCCAACCTTTCCGCAGTTGTAACATTCTCCCTTATTCTTTGAATTGTTTTGTTGAACACCTTTGTTTTTTTTCTTCCAACAATCCGCTTCTGTGTGATTGTCTCTCTTACAAACACCACACCCCTTTTTGCCTTTTACTTGACGTTCACAAACTTTGTGATTCTCTTTTTTGAATCCAGATTTTCTCTTTCTTGGTTGAGCATGAAATGCTCCTTCAGTTGAACTCTCATATCGTGAAGAAATACGATTCTCATGCGGTTGAAGAGTTCCGATCAACTCCGACACGGCCATTGTAGTCAAATCCTTTGTTTGCTACATTACGGCCACAATACTATCAAACCTTGTATAAAGAGAGATGAGAATCTTTTGAACAATTCGATAGTCTGTTTTCTCTTCACCATGGACCTTCAATTGATTTTTCAAATCAATCAATTTTCCCGTGAAGACTTTGATGTTGTCACCGTCATTCATCTTTAAATTTTCATACTCGTTTCTTAGCGATTGAAGTTTTATCAACCGAACTTGAGAAGTTTCTTGAAATTCAAACTCCAACGCCCTTTTAGAAGTAGTTGATGATGCTAAACGTGAAAATATCTTATCTAACACCATCGTTTGTAAAAGTTACAAAGCCATCAAATCTTTCATTGATATTTTCTCAGCGACTTCTCTTGATTCGTTTGGAACACCATTCTCCACTACTTCCCACTATTTCTTTGTTTTTAATATTATCTTTATTTTGATACGCCAAAAATCATAGTTTTCTCTATCAAATATGGGAATTATTTGATGAGATGTTGTCTCCATTATCTCTCTTTTTTACTTGAAATTTTGCAATAATTTTGTTTGTCTTTGTATTTGAATTGGCCCTCGAATCAATAGAGTTCCGATACCATGTTGGTTATTGTTGTTTCTTCTTAAATAACACAAAAGAAAAGAGAACAAATTATTCTCAATTTATGTTATTTCAAGAATGAAAAAAGAAAAGAAGAAAAAACAAGTTGTTGTATTAACATAAACACACTTACACTTATATACTTTTACAATATTTAACTAAAAATTGTGAATTTTCATAATTGAAACACAACTCTATATTATAGAATCACGATTATGATTCACAAACACATTTTGACACACATGCGTATATAATTAATGACTAAATGATATTTAGAATAAACTCAATTATATACTAACAAAGAATTCGGACGGAGATGAATGAGGAAGGAAAGATGGGTCAAGGCAATGAAAAGACCCAACCATTGACCAGGGTTACACAAGAAGTGAAACATGAGAGGGATGAGCAAATTTCTCGGTGATTCTCATGCACGATAGCAAAATCGTGATTGGGGTAGATATTACAGAAAAGATTAGAATGCAGGTCTCAGTGTCACGCTTTTATGCATTCTTGAGAAGGGTGATGTGTGCATAATTCCGACTATGCATGAGAATTCGGGTGGGATTTAGAAAATTTCGGCCATAAGGATCATGGATCGGCTGATATTCAGTAAAAACTTGAAGAAGAATCAAGGCAATCACGTCCAAAATGGTCCAAGATTCGAGCAGATTGTGCCAAGTTGGAGTCAACAAGGAAGAGAATCCAAGTCGATGTTCAAGCTGGATTTGCAAGAACTCAGAAGATGATCCGAACAAAATTACGTGGGCTCGTCGTAATAAGTGGGAAGATCATCATGGCCCAGTTTTGGACTCAGGACATGATGTAGAATACCTCAAATTTGGGAGGTTCAAGTTTCGAGACTCTGAGGTATAGTAACTTGGCAAAACACAATTTATCCGAGTTCCCTTTCCGGTACCTCTCGGAAACACAACTTTATTAAAGTAATGTTTTACACAAAGAAGATGAAATCTCAGAAAAAAAGGAAACAAGAATGAATTCTCTCTAATTCTCTCTCTGTCTCACACTTTTTTTCTTCTCTCTTTTGCAGGTCTCTTTTCTTGGATGCATCTCACGGTTGACCTAGGTGAAGTCTTATATATTTGGAATCCAAATCTCCTAGGGTTTTCTCTAAGAAACCCGTTTGGACCTTCTCGTCCAATACCAGAAACTATTTGGGCTCACAAACTCCACATTTTATTATTAATTCAGAACTGGGCCTTCTGAATTTAATAAACAAGCCCAAATGGTTTCTGAGTATTTAAGGCACATTTCCGACAACAACTCTAATTTCCATTTCTCACCACTTACAGTGAGGCTGCCGTTTTTTTCTCCTGAAATCCGATTTCAGTTTGTCTTCACTTTCCCTTCCTGTGTTTTTCTTTCTCTCCTTAGATTTGCGAAGCCTCCTTTCTCACAGCGACCTCTCCTTTTGTTTTTTTTCCGTCGCCGTTTTGAGCTTCTTCTCCTTCGGTTTCGCGACCTGAGCCGCGTCTGGTGTAGTTCTCCGAACTCCACCTCGACGTCTCCTTCGGATCGAAGCTTTCTTCCACCATTGAAGCTTCCTTGAAGCTTCGCCTCGGGAATCTCGGGTTCGACTTTGCTTCGCGTGAAGCTCGCTCCGCGAGATCTGGTTTTGCGGCTCCTCCTCCGTGAGAGTTTCTTCGAGATCTGTTCTCCTTGAAGCTTCCCGAAGCTTCCTCTCTCCGTGTTCACAACGCCGTGGAAGCTTCGATTTGAAGCTTTGTCGAAGCTTTCATGTTCCCGAAAGCTCCCTCCCTCCGACGCATTCTTCGATCTGCTTCTATGGCTGGCCGTGGAGATCTCAGATCCAACCGAGGTCTTCCTTCTCGCACCTTCGCCGCCATTGAAGCTAAACCTCGAAGCTTCAATTTGCGGAAGGAAGTGACCGGGTTTGGCGAGTGGGAGACACGCGCCGCGCGTGAGATGCACGCGCCGATCATCCTCCGGTGCCGTTCTGGTCACGCGCCAATGATGTTCCGGTGACTGTCGCCACGCGCTGGCTTGACGCTCCGGTGACCGTGGCCACGCGCCAGCATCACGCGCCGCCATGGTTCTCGCCGGCGGTCCACGCGCCGGCCACGCGTTGCCGGAGAAATCTCCAAAACTATTTTTTGACCTTATTTTCGCCCATTTTCTGATTTTCAGGTCCTTTTGCCGCTTGGAGCTCCACCTTGAGAGATATGGTCCTCATCTCCTTCCCCTCGCTGCCAACTCACAGGTAACCTTGATAGATGGTACTGTCTTCATCTATATCCTTCCATTGTCAGACTAGTGTACTAACCCATGTTGTTTTCTTGTCTCTACGAGGACGAGACCCTAACAATGGGGTTACCTGGAGCGATGCCCTCAGTCTAGCTGAGATTTACTAGCTCGCAGCACAGATCAAACTTCTGGCCAGGTAAGCCTTTAGTTAGGAAATCTGCTGCATTTCTGCTAGTATGAATCTTAGATAGACGAACCTTGCCTTCGTTTAGGATATCCCGGATGAAATGGTATCTAGTGTCAATGTGCTTGGTTCTTTCATGATGAACTACATTCTTTGCTAGCGATAGGGTACTCTGTGAATCGCAATGAATTATAACACTTTGCTGTGTAAAACCGAGTTCATCACATAAACCTTTCAACCATATGGCTTCCTTGACAGCTGAGGCGAGTGCCATGTACTCAGCCTCAGTTGTTGACAATGCTACAACTGATTGTAAACTAGATCTCCAACAAACTGTGTTCCCCCAAACTTTAAATATGAAACCTGTTACTGATCTTCTCCTGTCTAGATCAGCAGCATAGTCTGAGTCACAGAACCCTTCAATGTTGAAATCTGAACTCCTCTTAAACACTAAACATCTCTTAGTACCTCTTAGGTACTTCAATACCCACTTCACAGCTGACCAGTGTACTTCAATAAATCTGCTAATGAGCCCCACTGCAAAAGCTAGATCAGGTCTAGACCCTACCATAGCATACATTAGACTTCCAACTGCACTTGCGTATGGAACCTTTTCCATATGCCAATCTTCCTCTTTCCTTTCTTCAGCAGTTAGACTTCTAAGCTTGAATTGAGTAGACGTTGGAGTGACTACTACTTTTGATTCTGCCATTCCAAATGTCCTCAGTACCTTTTCCAGATATGCTTCTTGGGATAGAATCAAAGTTCCCTTTTGCCTGTCCCTGATAATATCCATACCTAGAATCCTTGAAGCTTTCCCTAGGTCTTTCATCTCGAATTCCTGATTCAAGCTATCCTTTACCTTCTTTATCTCTTTCAAATCCTGTGAGGCTATCAACATGTCATCCACGTACAGCAAGAGATAAACTGCCTGTTTGGTTTGTACATTCCTCATGTACACACATGGGTCCAGCTTGCTTCGTACAAAGTTCTGAGTCTTCATGAAGTTATCGAACTTCAGATTCCACTGTCTTGGAGACTGTTTAAGACCATATAGAGATTTTTTCAGTAAACAAACCTTGTTTTCATTTCCCTTCTTGACAAAACCCTTTGGTTGTTGCATAAGAATCATTTCTTCCAATTCTCCATGCAAGAATGCTGTTTTGACATCCATCTGTTCCAGCTCATAATCTTTGTTTGCCACTAGGGATAAGATGAGGCGAATCGATACATGCTTAACAACAGGAGAGAACACCTCGTTGTAGTCGATTCCTTCGTTTTAAGAAAATCCCTTTGCTACTAGTCTTGCTTTGTACCTTTGCTTTTCAACCCCTGGAGTTCCTGGTTTACGCTTGAATACCCATTTGCAGCCAATTGGTTTTGCTCCTTCTGGCTTATCAATCAGGATCCATGTTTGATTCTTCATCAATGAATCCATCTCTTCTTAAGCAGCGGATTCCCAGAATTTCTTGTGTTTGCTGAACTTTATCTCTGCAAATGACCTGGGTTCTTCCAAGTTGATCTCTTCAGCTACAACTAGAGCGTAGGCAACGAAATCAAAATCCTCAAACCTGGAAGGAGGGCGAATGTTCCTCTTTACTCTGTCTCTAGCCAGCAAGTAGTCAGACACTTCTTGCTCTGGTTCTGAGACATATTCCTGTTCATCTTCTTCTGAACTCTCAGATTCCTCAGAAGAACAATCTCCACCTTGAACAGATATGTCTCTTTGACTTGTTCCACCTGGGGTTGGTCCTTGAATCAAGTCATCGCTGAATGATACCTTCTTTTTACTCTTTTCTCTGATCTCGTTTTTGGCTTTCCCTGAAGTAAGAGTATCCTTGAATACTTCTTCTTCATTGAATATAACATTCCTGCTTGTTGCGCATCTACCTTCTTCAGTAATCCAGACTCTGTATCCTTTAACTCCGAAAGGATAACCCATAAAGACGCCCTTAACTGCTCTTGGGCTTGTCTTCTCTTGGACTATGTGGACAAAAGCTGAACAACCAAATCGTCTGAGGTGAGTCAGCTCAGGTTTTACACCTGTCCACGTTTCCTCAGGCAGCTTGAAGTTTAGGGATGCGTTTGGGGACCGATTGATGATGTAGACAGCAGTAGATGCAACTTCTGCCCAAAACTCGTGCCCCAAACCTGTCTCAGCCAACATGCATCGAACCTTATCCATGATAGTCCTGTTTATCCTCTCTGATACTCCATTTTGCTGTGGAGTATATGTGCAGGTTCTATGTCTCTTGATTCTTGATTCTCGACATAGATTATCCATCTATTGGTTGCAGAATTCCAGCTCATTGTCTGTCCGTAAGCATTTGATCCTTTTCCCTATCTGATTCTCTACTGATATTTTCCAATCTTTGAAAGTTTGAAATACTTCATCCTTGGATTTCAAGAAGTAAATCCAAACTTTCCTGGAAAAATCATCAATGTAGGTGACAAAATACTTACAGTCTCCCAGACTTTCTGGTGTAGAAGGAGATCCCCATAAATCTGAATGAACATATTCCAACACTCCTTTGGAAGTATGCTTTCCTCTAGGGAAACTCTACTTGTGAGATTTTCCAAGAACACAACTCTCACAAAACCCTAATTCTTCAACCTGATTCTTCGACAAGTAACCTTCCTGCACAAGGATGTTCATGTTTTTCAGACTCATATGACCCAATCTTGAATGTCATATTCTTGTCATGTCTGGTTCCGCTCTTGAAATGTTGACTTCCCCCTTCACAACTGTTCCCTGAAGGTAGTACAAACCATTGTGATACTTTCCTGAAAGCACTTTCTGATCCTCCTTATAGAAGTTAATCATAAAGTCTTCCCCTTGGTATTTGCACCCTGTCTTCTCTAGCATTCCATAAGAGATCAAATTTCGTCCCATTTCTGGCATGTATCTGACACCTGTTAAGATTACCACAGATCCATCCAGATTCTGAATTTTGATCTTACCTACTCCTTTGACAATGTAGTGAGTGTTGTTTGCCATAAAAACCTTGCCACCATCAAATTCTTCTAAGTCAAACAGCACTTCCTTGTTGGGAGTTATGTGGAATGAACAACCTGAATCCATGACCCATTCTTCACTTGAGTCCTGAGTACTCACTGTTAGTACCATAGGCTGTTTGGGCTCAGCTGCCATGTTTGCTGATTCCTGAGCTCGATTCTTTCTCTCTGGGCAGTTACTCTTCCAATGTCCCTCTTTCCCACAAACAAAACAAGCCTTTGATTTGTTTGAGTTTCTTTGTCTAGATTTTGACCTGCCTCTACTTTTGGATCTTCCTTTACCATTGATGTTGCTGCCTTTCTCAAACTGGCTGGTTGGCCTTCCTCTGGACTCCACATACAACCCCTCATTCTGAGTTTTAGAAAGTTTCCCACTATCTATCAACTCCCTTTCCTTGGATTTTGCAGCAGCTGTCACTTCGTTCAGCTTCAGGGTGTCTCTCCCGTACTTGAGAGTCTCCTTTAGCTGCTCGTACCTGTTAGACAAGGAACTTAGCAAAAGGATTGCTTGTACCTCTTCTGAAAATTTGACTCCTATGTTATTCAGGTCTGTGACCAGCTTTAGGAATTCATCCACGTTCGTATCGATGTTCTTGGAGTCATCCATCTTGAACGTGTAGAATTTCAGCTGTAAGTAGATCCTGTTTGGTAAGGAAGTCTCCATGTAAAGCTTGTTCAGAGTTGCCCACATCGTTGCTGCAGTCTCGCAGTTTGATATCTTCCTTAGGACTTGATTATCAACGTTGATCACGATCAAATCCTTGGCTCTTTCTGATTTTTCAAACTTTACTGGATCTATACCTGATGTGTAGGTATCATCATCCAACTCCTCCTTTGTGGTATGCTCTTTCCTGAGTGTTTCATCAATTAGGATATCCTTTAGACCAAGGACACCTAGGTGTGCCAGCATTCTGACCTTCCATAGGGAAAAATCCCCATTGCCATTGAATCTATCCACCTCAACCCTTGAGTTTGCCATTTGGGATACCTCAAAGCTTCTGTTCAGATAACCTGGATTGCTCTGATACCAATTGTGAGGTATAGTAACTTGGCAAAACACAATTTACCCGAGTTCCCTTTCAGGTACCTCTCGGAAACACAACTTTATTAAAGTAATGTTTTACACAAAGAAGATGAAATCTCAGAAAAAAAGGAAACAAGAATGAATTCTCTCTAATTCTCTCTTTGTCTCACACGTTTTTTTCTTCTCTCTTTTGCAGGTCTCTTTTCTTGGATGCAGATCACGGTTGACTTAGGTGAAGTCTTATATACTTGGAATCCAAATCTCCTAGGGTTTTCTCTAAAAAACCCGTTTGGGCCTTCTGGCCCAATACCAGAAACTATTTGGGCTCACAGAGACTTAGTCATTTTTGACCTATTTGTTTGCCTAAGTTATCCGAAGTTCTCTGAAAGTTTTTAGAAAATTACGAAACCTTTTAGAATGTTTTAGAAAGTGCAAGAGTCTTATAGATTAGAGAATAATGTAGAAAGATCTAAATGATCAATCTCCATTGTTAGATCACGATTATTTCTAACCATCCATTGTGGAGGCAAATTTCTATAAAAGTAGGTAAATTTCCTCATTTGTACCAAATTTTTCTTTTAATAATGAATTCTCTAGTTTCTAAGGATCCTACTTCAAGTGAGGCTGATTTAGCATTTGCGAGAAGAAAATCCGCTAAAATTTCGCATTTTCATGTTAGTACAAACAAGTTAGCCTAGCTTTTTCTTGCACATAGGTTTAGAACTCACCTCGCACCTAGATAAAAAAAAATCAAACCTTTTTGACAGGAATAGATAGAGACCAAAATATGTGGAGTGAAAAAGAGGTAAACCTGGTTTAGGCTTCGGATTAAGGAATCTAACATCAGAGAAGTAGATTAAAGAGAAGAGTCCAACACTCTAATAAAACAATATGTATTAGTATTGTTCGTTTGGTTATCGTCGGCGGCTATAACATATGTTGTTCGTTTATCTGTCATCGATAGTTGCAGTTGCGATTGATCATATATTTTTATTCATAACGCTGTTTTATTCAGCGGTCAAAAAAATTGCGACGCAGAACGCAACGTTTGACCACTGCGATTGACCACATCTAAGTGCGATAGATAAACGAACAACAATCCAACATCTAACCATTTCGATTGACCGTAGATAGCTACAGTAGATAAACAAACAAAAATATATCGTAGAAACAACCGTATAAAGCTGCGATTGACAAACAAACAAGACTATTTTGTGTGGACAAATTTAAGATAAAAAAGGTAAAAAAAAAAACCTTTCAAACTCTCTTCAATTCTCTCCATATAATCTAAATTTAATTAGTTACATATTTTATTTTATTTTAGTTTTTTGATCCTCTTCATTCATCATCAATCTTTTGTTTTTGAACATTTTCCACGGATTGATACACATTAAGGTATTTTAACAATATCAATTATAATCTTTTTTATATTTTGGAATCCATTTTACACTCTTTTTGTTATTTTTGGAAAAAAAATCTATAAAAAAATGGAGAATGATATACTCATTGGTATAAATAACTTTTCAACATAGCATCTATTAGAATTATCTACACAACATTGTTCATATCACATGATAATCGATGTGCATGGAAGAATAAATCATGTACATGACAAGTATAAAATTAATTGTGAAGACAATATTAAATATGATTACTCATTGGATTACTCATTGGATTATATTTGTATTAAACCTCAAAAAGTGGTCATACTATTGACTGAAAATATTTTTTAAAGATTAACGTGAACAATTTATTGATTTTAAACTATAAATCAATAATATTAAATTTTCATGGATATGTTGAATTAAAATACTGATGAAAAAAGGTTTAACAACTAAAGAAAACGGTTGAGACAATTTAATTCTAAAATTATGTATTTTAAGAATAATCATGAACAAATTAATATGAATTACTTTTTATTCATATATCTATTATAATGTAAATTTACATCTCTTCAATTTTTGCATATTTGAAAGAAAAACCATGGATAAAATTGTATCTTTTTATGCATATCATAATTGTAAACATTATTATGTGAGTATTGAAAATGTTCTATTGAAACTTTTTGTGCTTCCAATCTATTTAATAATTTTAGGGGTTATTTTTTGACAAAGAAGTTTCAATGAGGATGTGAATCAGATCAAGACTAATGGATCAAGTTTTTCTTTCCAAACTTGTTATCTTTGTATGGCAATTGAAAATTGCAAATGGAAATGTAGAGGCTGAGATTACCTCAAAAGAAATGGAGTTGGGAAAACAAAGAGATATTGGAAATCATAAAGAAATGAAACACTTTGATCTTCTCATCAGCTATCGTAGGTTTGAGCAAATAATTCGAATCAAATGAATCGAATTAAAATCGAATCGAAACCGAATCAAAAAACAGATTTCGGTTGATATTTAGTTATAAAAAATTAATTGAACGAATATTATTTTTAAAAAACTATGGTTATTGGTTATTAACCAAAACGAACCGAAAACCAAAATAATATAAAAAAAAAAAACTGAATAACTTTCGATTATTTCCGATTATTCAAAAATATTTTAGATATTTTAAATATTTTGTATTTTTTTGTTATTTTTTGTTATTTTCAATTATTTTTTTATTATTTTAGGTTTGATTTTTTCGTTTATTTTCAATAATTTTTTCATTATTTTGATTGTTTTTTTATTATTTTCTGTTAACCGAATTATTTTTGGTTATTTTCAGTTAACCGAATTATTTTTAGTTATTTTCAGTTAACCAAATTATTTTCGGTTATTTCCAATTAACCGAATTATTTTTGGTTATTTTCAATTTTAAATTAAATAACTAAACCAACTAAAAACGAAATATAACCGACTAAAAAACGAAATATAACCGACTAAAAAACGAAATATAACCGACTAAAACCAAACCGAAATATATAAATAACCAAATGGATATTTAATCTTACCAACAAAAAAAACCAAAACCG
The DNA here is from genome assembly GCA_018901935.1 of Pugionium cornutum. Lineage (NCBI taxonomy): Eukaryota > Viridiplantae > Streptophyta > Magnoliopsida > Brassicales > Brassicaceae > Pugionium > Pugionium cornutum. The sequence goes on from CM032163.1 coordinate 37,693,782, forward strand.
AAAATAACTAACCGAAATCGAACCGAATTTCCGAATACAAAGATCTAAACTATGGTGAAATGCGAGAAAGAACCCAACATAACATCTGAAACGTCTTGTTTTAAGTTCAAAAGCAATTTTGGTTCCAAGCCCCTAAAAGGTATAGCCGCCAAGGCCAACCATCTCCGAGGCTACATTGTAACATCATCAAGCAGTTTTGCATAAGAGATAGATACAAACCTCAACAACAGCAAGGTTTATTTTTCTGTCTTTCTGATATACAAACTAGCCTAAATTATCAACAACACCTTAAGAATTCAATACTCTCACGAAGTGTTTCTTAACATTGGCTTAGACTTTTCTGGGAGTTATGAATCCTAGTGACTCAACAGCTAAGAAAAACTGGATTTTAATCGGCCAGAACCACCATTCCAAACCATCTTAAACACCTTCACTTAGAAGGAAAACTAAACAACACTTACACCAAAATTGGCCTATAAAATTCCAGCTATCACTTCTCTTAGTATTAATACCAAGCAAAAATAGAGAAATCAAAATAGTGAAGATTACCACTAAAGCCAAGCTCAATCTGGTACTATATCTGATTGCATTTCTACTATATGGCGCTCAAGGAGGGAAGGTGATAGATTCGATGCTTTACATCCTCCCTTGCTGCACACTTATTCCAGGAAGAGAAACAAGAAGCAGGGAAGTGGCTGAGAGGAGAAATTGGAGAGCAAAAGGTCGGGTCTTTGGAGAGCATTGGGCCAAAGATTCAAAGGACCTCTTTATCAAGTAGTAAGTATAATAAAACCAATGTTATGGGCCTAGAGAGCATTAGGTCTATGTTAGTATGCTCTATAAGTAGAAGGAGAGAAATAGGTGAGGGGTATCGAAAATAGTAAGAAGAGGATTACGAGTGGAGGGGAGAGACTCCTAAGAAAACCTTTCTCTCAAGCTTTGTAATCGTTACTTTGAGTATTATTCAGCATTTTCTCAGTTATTTGGGTCTTACTTCGATTTCAGGTGTAACAACTTGGTATCAGAGCGGTAAGATCTTCTGGAAAATACAACCGGCAAGCCAAAACAGCAGGGAACATGCCACCTAAGAGGGACAATGTGGAGAAGGATACATGGGAGAAAGTCTTGGAGCATTTGCACCGTGGAGATGAGAGGATCACCACGTTGGAAATGTCCACGGAGGAGGTTCGAAGACAGCTAGGCAAACTGGATGTTCTGGAGAGGTTGGAGAAGAGGCTGGTGGAAGACGATCGAAGGGCAGTTGAAAAAGGAAAATCAGTGGAGGACCAAACTCAGGCATCGGGAATGATCCTAAGCCCGGAGAGGAGTAGTCCATCGAGCAGTAGGCTTCCACCGGTGATGACTTCGAGACAGAACAGTGAGGAGAGAGATAGGGAGGAGAAAACAGAGCCGTTGGTGCGCAAGCTGGAAATGCCGATTTTCTCCGGCAACAACGTCGAGCAGTGGGTGGTAAGGATGGAACAGTATTTTGAGTTGGGTCGATTTACCGAAGAAGACAAACTTCAGGCTTTGAAAATGGGTTTTGAAGATGATGCACTGATGTGGTATAGATGGGAGAGGGAAAGAACACCTTTCCAAAGCTGGACAGAGCTGAAAACGAGAATCACAGAAGGATTCTCAACCAACCAGACGAACCCATGTGAGAGATTAATGACAGTGAAACAAGAAGGCTCCGTCCGTGAATATAACAGGGAGTACATCACCCTTGCCTCCTCGAACCGACACCTATCGGAGCAAGTTTTGGAGGCTGCGTATCTAATAGGTCTTCGGCCAGAGGTGAGAGTGAGGGTGAAACTTCATGAACCGAAAAACTTGGCAAAAATGATGTCGCTAGCTATTGGGGTGGAGGAATGTTTGATAATGGAAGATCGTACACCTGCAAAAATTTTGGAGAGGAGAATCCCTTCCCGTACGACAGGTGGAGAAGAAAAGCTTGAGGTGGCGCGTAGGGACCACTGGAGAAATCCAGGGGCAAATCCGTCATTTGTGAAGTTCACTAAATGGCCAGAGAAAAATACGACATTGCTGGAGTTAAGTGGGAAAAACCCTAATTTTTCCACAAGGACTTCGACAAAAAAATCTTCGTACCGCCGTTTGACCACAGAAGAAGTGGAGGAGAGGAAGAAGAAAGGTTTGTGCTTCCGTTGCGATGAAAAGTACCACCGTGACCACCGCTGTCAGTTCCAGGCTCTGCAAGTGTACCAGATTCAAGAGGATGGGTCGGAGATACACATCGCGAACTTGGAAGAAGAAGGAACCGAAGCCGAGGGTGAAGAGCTGGCCGAAATGGCTGAGTTGTCTCTAAACTCGGTTGTAGGTCTCTCTTCCCCCAAAACTATGAAGGTGAAAGCTCGAGTCCAAGGAGAAGAAGTAGTTGCAATGATCGATTCCGGCAAACGTGGCAAACGTGGTAAAACGGCTTTCTCTGCCCACACATGACACGTTGAGTTATGGGGTAATTATGGGAACTGGTTTGGCTGTGAGAGGGGAGGGAATTTGCAAGGGGTTAAAGGTTCAGCTGCAGAATCTAGAAATTGAAACACTTTCTTCCCTTGGAATTAGGTAGTGCAGATTTGATTTTGGGTATGCAGTGGCTTGAGACCTTGGGGAATATGGAAGTGAACTGGAAATTGCAGGCGATGAGATTTAAATTGCAAGGAATCGCGGTTTGTCTGAAAGGGGATCCTAGCTTGTGCACGTCTGCTGTCTCGCTCAAATCATTATGGAAGGCGATAAGTAGGGGAGATGGAGGAGTGCTGGTGGAGTTTGGGGGGACTCGAAATAGCACGAGAGGCGGTATTTCAGACAGAAACAGAGGGCGCAATGCAGCCAGTGGTGCAGCAGTTTGAGGAGGTGTTTGCGGAACCTAAAGGCCTCCCTCCTTCACGGGGAAGGGAACACACGATCACCTTGCACGCTGATGCATCACCAGTCAATGTCAGGCCTTTCCGATACCCACACGCGCACAAGACGGAGATTGAACAGCAAGTTGCTAGCATGCTCGCAGCTGGGATTATTAGACCAAGCGCCAGCCCCTTCTCTAGCCCAGTTTTGCTTGTTAAAAAGAAAGATGGTAGTTGGAGATTTTGTGTGGATTACCGAGCTTTCAACAAAACAACAGTTCCAGACAGCTACCCTATTCCGATGATAGACCAGCTGCTGGACGAGCTGCACGGAGCAGAGGTATTCTCTAAATTGGACTTAAAATCGGGATACCATCAGATTTTGGTGAAAGCCGAGGACGTGCCTAAGACTGCGTTTAGGACACACGATAGTCATTATGAGTTTCTGGTTATGCCGTTTGGACTCACCAATGCCCCTGCGACATTCCAGTCTCTCATGAACGACGTATTTCGGCCACACTTGAGGAGGTTTGTATTGGTCTTTTTCGACGACATATTAGTCTATAGTCGCAATGTGGGAGATCATTGTGAGCATCTACATACGGTATTGGGGATTTTGCACAAAAATCGGTTGTTGGCAAATCATAAGAAGTGCCTGTTTGGATGTCTTGAACTGGAGTATCTTGGGCATATTATCTCCGGCAAGGGCGTGGCAGCGGATCCGGAGAAAATCAGGGCAATGGTTACTTGGCCAACACCAAGAAACGTAAGGGATTTGCGGGGGTTTTTAGGCTTAACCGGCTATTACCGGAGGTTTATCAAAAACTACGGTACAATAGCTCAGGCTTTAACCGATCAGCTTCGCAAGGACCAATTTCAGTGGGATCAGGCAGCTAATACAGCTTTTGAATCACTTAAAACAGCAATGTCAACAGTTCTGGTTCTCACACTACCCGATTTTAACAAGGTATTTGTGGTGGAATCAGACGCATCGGGTACGGGATTAGGGGCTGTTTTAATGCAGGAACACAGACCGTTGGCATATTTTAGGAGGGTGCTTACTGATCGGGAGCGGCTAAGGTCAATCTATGAAAGAGAACTCATGGCAGTGGTTTTTTCCATCCAAAAGTGGCGCCATTATTTAATGGGCAGGAGATTTATTGTTCGAACGGATCAACGCAGTCTTAAATTCTCCTAGAACAACGGGAGGTGAATTTGGAATACCGGAAATGGTTGACCAAATTACTCGGGTTTGATTTTGAGATTCAGTTCAAACTGGGAATGGAGAACAAAGCGGCTGACGCATTGTCTCGTCAAGGAGCGACTCAATTATTGCTAGCTTTAACCGTTCCAGCGGTGCTACAGCTCGAGGATATCTATCTCGCAGTCGCTCAGGATCCAAAGCTCCAGGAGATCATCACCAACATTCGGACAGGTAACTCAGTCCCCCTTGGATTTTCCTTGGTTCAAGACAGGCTACTGTTCGAAGGACGCCTGGTATTACCAAAAGACTCACCGCTGATCCAGTTAATCTTGCGCGAGTATCATGATGGAAAGATAGGGGGTCACGCCGGGGTTTTAAAAACACAAAAGTGAATTCACAGCCAATTCTTTTGGGAGGGAATGATGACAGACATTAGGCGCTATGTAGCTGCGTGTGCGGAATGTCAACGACAAAAGTACTCCACCTTCGCACCCGGTGGATTACTTCAGCCATTACCTATTCCAGAGCAGGTTTGGGAAGACATCTCCTTGGATTTCGTGGAGGGGTTGCCAAAATCTAAAGGATTTACGGGGATTATGGTGGTAGTAGACAGATTAACAAAGTACGCCCATTTTATCGGAGTTAAACACCCGTTCTCAGCGTCTGACATCGCAGAATTATTCATCAAAGAAGTGGTTAAGCTGCATGGTTTTCCTCGCACAATGGTCTCTGACCGCGACAAGGTTTTTCTCAGCCATTTCTAGAAGGAGCTATTCAAACAAGCTGGTACGGACTTGAGGTACAACACCGCGTATCATCCTCAAACCGATGGTAATACGGAGGTGGTTAATAGGAGCTTGGAAACCTATCTGCGATGCTTTTCTAGCGAACAACCTCATAGCTGGGCACATTTCCTCCCGTGGGCGGAATTTTGGTACAATTCTTCTTACCATTCAGCCATACATACTACTCCATTTCAGGCTGTCTATGGTAGAGCCCCTCCAAGCTTGTTGAAGTACGAATCCGGGTCTACGACAAATGAGGCACTGGAACAATTGCTCCAGGAGCGTGACAGTATGTTAGTGGTCTTAAAGGAGCACCTTCATCGCGCCCAGCAAAGGATGAAAGCTCAGGCCGACACCCATCGCAGAGAGATAACTTTTGAGGTCGGGGAGATGGCATTTTTGAAGTTCCGACCCTACAGGCAGAAATCTTTAGCTCGTCGCAGCAATGAGAAGTTATCTCCGCGTTACTATGGGCCTTTCCAGGTGGAGGAGAGGATTGGGGCAGTCACCTATAGGCTTTGTCTTCCACCGGATGCCAAAATTCACAACACGTTTCTCACCTGAAAAAGGTGATAGAAGACTTACCACCAGTGCTGTCATTACCAACTCAACTTCAGGCAGATGGAGAATTGCAGGTGGAGCCAGCAACAATCCTTGAGAGCAGGAATCACCCTCGAACAGGCCATGAGGAGTTGCTAGTGCAGTGGAAGGACTTACCACCATATGAATGCTCATGGGAACTCAAAGCAGCTATGGAAAGGAGTTTTCCAGGTTTCAACCTTGAGGTCAAGGTTGGTTTTGAGGACCGGGGTATTGATAGATTTGATGCTTTACATCCTCCCTTGCTGCACACTTATTCCAGGAAGAGAAACAAGAAACAGGAAAGTGGCTGAGAGGAGAAATTGGAGAGCAAAAGGTCGGGTCTTTGGAGAGCATTGGGCCAAGGATTCAAAGGACCTCTTTATCAAGTATCAAGTAGTAAGTATAATAAAACCAATGTTATGGACCTAGAGAGCATTAGATCTATGTTAGTATGCTCTATAAGTAGAAGAAGAGAAATAGGTGAGAGGTATCAAAAATAGTAAGAAGAGGATTACGAGTAGAAGGGAGAGACTCCTAAAAAAACCTTTCTCTCAAGCTTTGTAATCGTTACTTTGAGTACTCGTAAGAAAACCTTTCTCTCAAGCTTTGTAATCGTTACTTTGAGTATTATTCAACATTTTCTCAGTTATTTGGGTCTTACTTCGATCTTACTTCGATTTCAGGTATAACAGAAGGTATGTACCTGAGAAGCAAAGGAATGATGGTTCTGGTTTTCCCCAGTATTTAAGGCTGGCTTTTTTATGGAATATGGTTTGGACACTTTCCACTCAAAGGTGGCCTCAATAAACATAACCCCTTGCTCTGTTCTCAGACCGTGTTTCCATGACTAAACTATGACAAGGTGACCTCTGAGGTGTAAATAAATAAGACAGAGCAATAGAGTATCTGTGTCTATTAGCTTCTCTAATCTATCTTCTGCTACCATTGAACTCTAGTACCAGAGGTCATGCCTGAAGCTGTAATCGACTTTCTAGTTCCTCCTATTTTCTCATACTGACATACAAAGATACTTACTGCATTTATCATCAATATGAAGTGAGAACTGACATACACAATTGCAAATTTGAATTAAAATTCAGTATTATTTTTTTTTCATATATATATTTCATTTTTAGTAGAGAAGAGGAAGGCATCGACTGAGAGGTTTGCAAAGACCTAAATTACATAAAACAGCAACTAGGAAACAAAGAGTTCCTTAGAGTTTCATATTACCAATGATATCCATTAAATGAAGGGCCTTCTTGATCACTGAATATTGCTCTTCAAACAAAGCGAAATATTCAAACTAAAATGCCAAGTCACTGAAGTCCTTCCAATGTTACGAAGCAAATTTGAGGATAGAGAATGACAAACCATTAGACCTGTGAGAGTGGAAACCAAAACAACTTTCATGTTTAGTAATTAGTACAATCGTAGATGAGAAAACAATTATCAGCGAGACTTACATGGTTGTAGGTGATGTTCCAGCATCACTCATCTGGTAGCTGGAAGGAATACTCTTATCAGCTCTTTCGCAGTTACCTTTTTCCTACAAGTAGGGCATTTTCCCTGGCGAGATATTGCCATCTTTATACATCCCTTGCAGAAGATGTGACCGCACTTGGTTGACATCTCCTCAGTAAACGGGCATATACAAATTGGACAAGTAAATTTTGGCTCCTCTGGTGGAGGAGGTAAAGCCTTTGAGCTAGCCACTTCCTGCACAAGAAAACATAAAGAAAGTGGTGAACTTAATACTAAACTAGCATATCTGCACGGTATATGCTTTCAGATATTCATGTGTCTCTCCTACCGAAGACATGTCGATTTCAACAATATCTACAAGGGCATGTTCACAGTCGATGACAGGTTGATTAGTAGGAATCCTTCTTCGTTTGTTGCTTATGTTGGCAGGCAATCTAGTCGTACCACCTGCACTTACCCGTCCAAGTAAGAACTAATTTGTAAGCTACAAGCAAAAACTCTAAACGGCGATCTCAATCCAAACAAACACAAACTAAAATCCATCCATAGAAGTACAAATAAACTCACCTGACTCTACATCAACCATCAAAGGCCTCCGACGTGCTCCTATCGATTTGCTTTTAGCCTGGTAAATGGTAACAAAATTGAAACGAAGTTTTTTGAACCCTTAACACAAACACCTCATATCCATCACTGCGAAAATTTGAAATAGAAAATATAACAACATAGAGCATACTTCAGCAAAAGCACTTGCAGATGATTCGATAACATCATCTTCAATAACATCGACATCAATAGGGGCAGGATGAGAAGGTACAGAATCTCCTTGAAAGTTACCAGAAGGTACCGTAGGACCTCCTACAGAAGCAGATGTCCCTTCATGATCTCTGGGTTCCTCATTCAAATCAATCACCGCTTTCCTCCGTCGATTTCCTCGAGTTATTTTCACCTCCTGTGTATTCATCTTTCACCTCCGATTAAAAAATTAGGTTTGGAAACTAACTGAAGGGGATCTCTCCGATTAAGGCGATTCGACGTTCTCCGTTCTCACCGTGAGCCGAATTTGACTCGTAGAAAATCGCCGGGGAGAAATTGGAACCTAATCTCTTTTCGCGAATCTAGGGCTTTTGAAAGTTACAGGAACTTTTTTCGTGAAAGACGAATAGGGGAGAGAGAGATTTTATTTTCACAAGGAAGAGAGATTTGAGTTTATAAATAAGGAATTGCAGTTTGACGTGTCAAGGAGATTGAAACACATGTCTTGGAAACTTAGAATAGGAAACGACTAACTAAAGTTGGTAATTAATATTAATAAAATCATTAATTTAGAAAAATAATATATGCAAAAATTATTGTTTTTAGAATAATTTTCTAAAATATTATATATTTTATCTTTTATTTTACATTTATTATATTAAAACAAAAAATTTCAAAATATCATAAACATTATATAAAAATGAAAATAGAATATTTAAATACATTTTATATAAAATTAAGTGATAAAAATTATATATAAAATTAAAATATAATATTTGAATATATTTTTCTAATTCAAAATTTAAATTTTTTCTATTTAAAAATATTTTAGTATTAAATTTATATTATATTTGAAAATTTAAAATAATAATTGAAATAAAATTTTACAATAGTATTATTTTGGAGTGTTGTCTATTTTCATTTCTGAAAAAAACTGAGTTTGAATAAAAGAAAAGATGAGACATAAATAAATTTATAAACTGTAATTTTTAATTAATATCAAAGGAATTTTGAAAAATTTGACTGATAAATTTTGAATGAAGGATACAATAACATATAAAAGTAATTCCATTTTTAAGTATATTAAAATTTTGAAAAGTGAAATTAGTAAAAAGGTAATTAACAAAAATAATATTTTTAAGTTTTTATTCGAAATTAGCATCATACGTTTAAATTTATTAAAATAACACAGATTATTAAAATATATTAAAATTTATTATTAATGAAAATTAAATTCTATATTAAAAAATGAATGCAGATATAATATTTTAAATTTATATATAATTTATTTATATTAAATATTTATTTTCAAAAAATAATTTGTACTATTTTTATAATTTTAAATTTATATTGGTAAATTTGAAAAAAAATTAAAAAGTGTTATTTTAGTTAAAATTTGTTTATATATTATTTTTTTCTTCTTTTTGAGATTTATTTGTCAACTTCTTTCATCTGTTATATTATTAAGTTACTCAATATCATTTTTTCATCTCTTGTCTCTACAACTAATGCATGATGCAATTCTACTAATTTATAAATAATTAACCTTTATTTTTTAATATTACTTAAGAAATGCAATTAGTAAAATACATTAATATATCAATTTCTTATTTATAAATAAATTTATTTTATTATTTATTTCTTATCTAAAATATATTATTTTTCGTTTGTTTTAATGTTTTCATAATCGGATTGTTTTGATATTTAATATGCTTTTACTAATAATTACTATATTTTATTTTAGATATTTAATGACTTAAAATATTATTTTATAAATTACAAAATAGACTCGAATCAGTTCAATATTTATTTTTATAGTATTACAAATTAATAATTTGATAAAATTCTTTGCAAATTATATTTCTGTTATATGGTTAAATATAATAATTATCATTTATAAAATTAAATTATTATTACAAAACTTCATTACACATTTATATTTTAGTTTGTTTTAATGGTCGTGTGCATATATAATGAGAAGGAATAGGAATTTGGTGATGTGTCAAATAATATTTCTCTACTCTTTGCAAAATAAACTATTTGTTGCCGTTTAGTAATCCTACAATATTGTTTCTCCTCCTTTCAAACACTACAATTTTAAATGCATTAAACTATGTTGTAAAACAATTTGCATAAATATTTATTGTATGCATAAATATTTATTGTATGCATAAATATTTCTCTCCTTCTAAATACTGGTTATCTTATATAAAGAATAACGTTAATAATTTAAGATATACAAAATAAAATTAAAGGTTATAAATAGTACATGAAATTTTAGTTAAAATAAAGAGAAATTTGCGTACATAGTAAAAAAATTTCAAAAATTAGCGAAATAACAAAATACTTTTGTAATATTGTTCAATTCTCAAAAATTCAATAATACTCCTAGTTTGCAATTATTGTATAACTAGATTTTGATTCACGTCTTGCGTAGGATAAATATTCACATATAATAATTAATTATTATTTTGTTAATTTAAATTAGATATATATATATATAATTTACCTCATATTTAAATTAAACTTTTTAAAACTTTTTAATATTGATTAAGAAAATGAAATAGATAATAAAATCGGATTATACATTTAAATTGTATCTATTTTGGATAAAATTATATATATGATAAATATTCAATTAAACTAAACTTTTGTTTTATATTTTGTTTGAATAATTTTTCAAAATTTATATTTTATTTTATATTATATTTATATTTTATGAAAAAGTACAGTGCATGTCGAAATATTAGGGATTTACATATAAGATACTTTATAATAACAATTTTCGTAAATACTCTAGTAAATTATGGCTTATATAAGATTTATATTAAAATACTTTAATAATATGACACATCAGCGTGGTACACTTTAAATCATTGGTACACTTTAAATCATACGTCAATATAAAATTATTTTGTTAATTCTCAATTAATAGATTATAGATATAATGTCATATGTTAAAAGAGAGAGAGAAAAGCAGCTTAAGTACATGGGTTTGGACTTATATTTCTTCTCTTTCTTTTTTTATACATATCATTACTCTTTTGGGTTCTCTATTTTTGTCTCCATCCCAACCAATCTCTCTTTCTCGAAACCTTTGCTCATTACAATATCGAAACTCGCCGGAAAAACAATTCCGACAGGTGGAGAGAATACCGCAAAGAGGTATGTTGTGTAACAAAAAATTTATTTATATAATATCCGTTTTTCACAAAATAATTTTGAGCTTTCCAAATTAATCAAAGACAGAGTATACGTTTATTTTGAGATGGAATTTTGGGTTTTTCCACTGGGTTTCTCTCAGACTTATAGTTATTTTTTTGTCCAAAATTGTTTCGCATTTTCGAAAATATTTGAATGACAAATTATCTGTTTTTAAAGTACCAATATAATTCAATTGCAGATGAATATGACTTTTTGCTCATGCTGGAGGAAAACCAGAAAATGAAAAGATTAATGTATAACATAATTTTTGGCGTACTAAAATTATTTTTAAAATACGTATAAAAAGATAAATGAAAAGAGATATAAAATTTTCTATTTGCAAAGTTCATTGCAATAACAGAGAAGATAATATATTTAATTAGATTAGATTAATTATGTATTTTTTTGCCTGAGTTTGCAATTATTACGGGTCTCCTATACAAAAATTTGTTGATTATAGTTTTCTACGAAAAGTTTGTTGAGTCGTTGTAGACACTAACACTTTAATCTTGTTGGAACAATTTTTACAAAAATTATTGAAATGTAAATGAAAAATGGGTTATTGGGCTCATTAAGAAGCCATAAATTTGTTGGCTAAATCAATGAGAAGGGACAAAAGTTCCACATTGAAAACTTGATGAAAAATCCTCTAATATATAAATGGGAGAGCTTATGTAGTACTTTAAAAGAGTTAGAAAGAAAATAAACAAGCCACGCGCGCCGCCACTGGCTCGGTCTTGGATCTTGGATCTTGGGTTTTGGCAAAGGGCCGTAGGCCCAATAAAGTTCTTTTTGGACCAAATTTTGATTACGAGTCAAAATTCCTAAACCATACCCACGATTTTTTCTTCTAACCGTGCACGATTTTTTCGTCGGTTTGGTTCCCTCCCACGTTTTAGAGTTGCGAAAACCGCTCCCTTAAGGCTATAAAAGCAAGCCTTAATCCTCATTAACCTGATTCGGCCGCCACACCTTTCACATTCTCTCCCAAAAATTCGTCTCCAGCGATCTCCTCTTCTCTCTTCTTACACTGTAAGTTTTTCTCGAAAGTATATCATAGGTCTTGTTCATAAATTCTATAATCGGGTACTGCAATTATGGTCTTATCATGGTTGTATCATGGGATTCAAAATCTCATCAAACTGCCACACTGCGAGAGATTTATTGAATTAAAGAAAGAGATCAAATCTCGCCTCCACGAATTTGTCTTTTCATAATTCGTTTTTTCAATCGTTTTGATCCGTAAATCGTTTTTCCTATCGTGATTTTCATATCCGGTTTTTCGCGTTCTAACAATCTTAATTCAATAAATCCGCTTCCTACTTATCGCTTGAATCGGATTGAGAATTGCGATCAATTTTTAAATGATTTTCAAAAATATTTCTAAACAATTTTTTGATCTGAAAAATGGTTTCAAACGATTCTGATATGATTTGTAACATTTTTTAAAACGTTTTCACGTTATTTCAATCGATCGGAATCGATTTCATAAACGTTTTCAATCTGTTTTTTGTGATCGGTCTGAAACAGTTTTGCGAACGTTTTCTAACGATTCAGCGGAAAGTTTCAAAAATTTAAACAATCTAATTGTTTTACTAAACGATTTCCGCGAAGGCATAACGGCGAGTTTCGTGAAACGTGAGAAAATATTATTCTAAAAACGCTTGTTAGGGTTTCTAAAAGAGGAAAAATATTTCTTATTCATAAAAGAGTCAAAATATTTTTCGGAATTTCTCAGAATATCAAAAAAAAATAAAATATTTTGTGATATCCGCAGAAATTTGAGCGAATTCTCGGAATGATTTTTAAAGTAAATTTCTGCATAACACAATTTTAACGATTTTTTAAATCGATTATATTGTTGTCACATTTGTTTGCATTGATTCTATTTCTTTTATATTTGAACAGATTCATCTGAAATTGCTAACGAAACTGCTTACGTGCTTGATGTTACCACATCCCGAGGTGCCAATGATGGGATTAATGTAAGTGAGGTGACGCCCCAGATTGAGAGTGGTCTACCACTTGGTTCATCCGCATCTGATATCTCATCTGTGCCTAGCGCTATAAGTGCAAGACTTACGCCGGACAAATTCGATGGGTGCAATTTCAATACGTGGCAGCAAAAGATACATTTTTTTCTGACCACTCTAAAATTGGAGAAGTATCTCACCGAGGTTAAGCATGTCTTACCTCCAGGGAATACTGATCCACGAGTCCTTGCTAGTGTTGAGTTGTGGAACCATGTAGACTACTTGTGTCGAGGCTACATTCAAAGTCGCATGAGGGACCAACTGTTCAATGTGTACAGTGAGGTCAAAACTTCCAAGGATCTCTGTGATGCCTTGGAAAAGAAGTATAAGTCTTTCAACGTAGGCTTTAGGAAATATGCAGTTAAGAAATTTCTTGACTTCAAAATGGTGCACTCAATACCCATCATGGAGCAAATTCATGAACTGGAAATGATATCCCAAGAGTTAACCGATGAGGGAATGAAATTGTGTGAGACATTCACAGTGAATTGCTTTATTGATAAGTTAACTCCCGGTTGGGTCGATTTCAAAAATTATCTCGACCATAAGCAAAAGCCTTTGACGTTGTCAAACTTAATTTCCAGGCTACAAATTGAGTCTACACATTGCAGATCAGAATACCATCTCGATCATAATGCGAATGTAGCCGAATATGCAAGAAAGGGCAAGGTTGTGGCAAACAACAATGGACCTAATAAACATGCGTTTAACAAGGTCGCGCCTCAAGCCTCTACAAGCTTTAAGAAGCAAGGCAACCCAAAGAAATTCTCTAGGAGTTATCATCATTGTGGTAAGAAATGACACAAGTCCTCGGAATGTCGTAGTAAGGCGAAGGGAAAAGCTCAAGCCAATCTGACTGAAGGTGACGTATGTGCGGTGGTCACTAAGGCAAACATGGTTGAGGAAAACCCTAGGGAGTGGTTCTATGATACTGGAGCAACTACTCACATCTGCATCGATCGGGATATGTTCAGTTCTTATCAGAAGAACAAGTTCGAGGAGCAGTTGATGATGGGAAACACGGCATTTTTCAAGATTGAAGGTCATGGCGAAGTGGTGATGAAGCTGACATCTGGACACGAGGTCACTCTCACCAATGTGAAGCACGTGCTAGACATGAGGAAAAACTTGATATCCGGGACATTGATGAGCAAGCATGGGTTCGCCATAAACTTTGAGTCCGACAAGTTAGTTCTTAGGAAGAATGGGGGTACTTGGGAAAAGGGTATGTTAAGGGAGGACTAATCAAAATGTGTGTAATGACAATTCTCAAAAACAATGATGTTCTTACTTTTTCCAATGTTGCAATGAATAAGAAACCAGTTGCTTATTTAGTTGAGTCTTTTAATTTATGGTATGAACGGTTAGGACATGTGAATTATAAATCGATGCAACGATTGATTAATTTGAACCTAATTCCAAAATACAAAATAAGTAAAGGCAAGTGTGAGATATGCATCGAAGCAAAACTCACAAAAACTCCATCACGTCAAGTTGAACGAACTACTAAACATCTAGCATTAATACACACTGATCTATGCGATTTAAAAAGCATACAAACTAGAGGTGGTAAAAAGTATTTTGTGACATTCATAAATGATTGTACAAAATATTGTTACGTATATTTGTTATGTAGTAAGGATGAAATCTTACAAAAATTTAAAGAGTACAAGTTCGAAGTTGAAAATCAACTTAAGAAAACTATTAAAATAGTTAAAAGTGATAGAGAAGGCGAATATTATGGACCGTTTAATGCATTTTGTCAAAATATCCATCAAACAACAGCTTCCTACTCACCAAAATCTAACGGAGTTGCGGAACAAAAAAACAAACTTTGAAAGAAATGATGAATGTAATGTTGCAGGAATCTGGGTTACCCCAAAATCTATAGGGGAAAGCATTGCTCACCAAAAATTATATCCTCAACAAAATATCAAACAAAACAAGCGGCAAAACGTCGTGTGAGTTATGGAAAGGCATTGTAACTTTGTACAAATACCTGAAAGTGTGGGGGGGGGGGTGTCTAGCAAAAGTGGTAGTACCTCCTCCTAAAATGGTCACAATTGGACCTAAAAGTGTGCATTGCATATTTATAGGATACATACACAATAGTAGTGTTTATCGGTTTCTGTTACATAAATCAGAAATATCAGATATCCATGTCAATATGATTATGGAATCAAGAAATGCAACATTTTTTTAAAACGTATTTCCGTGTAAGGATAAACATCCAAAACGACCACGTGAAGAGAGTGATGTAATAACCTCCACAAATAAGGCAAGCACATCTGATACTTCAGTAATTGAAGTAGAAAATATTGAAGATGAACCTAGACGAAGCAAAAGAGCTCGTAATGAAAAATCTTTTGGTGATGATTTCTTGATGGTATTTCTTTTAGGGAATGAACCAAAAACATTCACCGAAGCCATGTCTACACCTGATGCGCCTTAATGGAAAAAAACTATGAATAGTGAGATCGACTCCATTATGCAAAACCATACATGGGAGATAACCGATCTACCACAAGGCTCTAAGGCATTAGGGTGTAAATGGATTTTCAAAACAAAATTGATAACCGATGGCTCAATAGAGAAGTACAAGGCTAGACTTATGGTGCAAGGATTCCGATAAAAAGAAGGTTTGGATTTGTTTAACACCTTTTCTCTAGTAACGAGAATAACTTCAATAAGAATGCTGATAAGCATCGCAGCATTGAGGGACTTGAAAATACATCAAATGGATGTAAAAACTACTTTTCTAAATGGTGATTTAGAAGAAAAGATTTATATGAAACAAACTGAAGGGTTTGTCATCCCTGGTCAAAAACACAAAGTGTGTATACTTGTAAAGTCTTTGTACGGACTCAAACAAGCTCCTAAACAATGGCATAACAAATTTTGACAATGTAATGATGTCAAATAGTTTCAGCATAAATGAGTGCGATAAGTGTATCTACATCAAAAATGGATATATTTTGTTATGTTTATACGTGGATGATATGTTTATCATTGGTAGCAATAAAGACATGATCAATCAAACTAAGAGTCTGCTTAGTGGAAAGTTTGACATGAAAGATATAGGATTAGCGGATGTCATTATAGGAATCAAGATAATTAGACATTCTGAAAAAATCATCCTATCCCAAATTCATTATGATGAGAAGATTCTTAAGCGGTTTAAGAACTACTCAAATGGAAATGCAAAAACTCCTGTCGACCCTCAACTTCACTTGACCAAAAACTCGGGTGAAGCGGTGTCACAACTAGAGTATACACGAGTGATCGAAAGCTTGATGTACTTAACAAACTGTACTACACCCGATCTGGTGCACTCAGTAAATGTACTAAGTCGCTACACCAATAATCCAAGACATAATTATTGGAAAGCTGTAACTAGAGTATTAAACTACCTACGTTATACGAAAGATTATGGGTTGCACTATGGTAGAGAACCTGGAGTTTTAGAAGGATATAGTGATGTGAACTGGATATCCGACTCCAAAAACTCAAAATCTACTAGTGGATATATCTTTACACTTGGTGGTGCAGCAGTGACTTGGAAATCTTCCAAATAAACTCTGTTGGCTAGATCAACCATGGAATTTGAGTTAATAGCTTTAGAAAAAATTGCAGAAGAAGCAGAATAGCTTCGTAATTTTTTGGAAGATATCCCGATGTGAGAAAAACCAGTGCTAGCAATACGTATACATTGTGATAGTCAATCGGCTATTGCTCGGGCACTAAACAATATGTATAATGGTAAATCGTGTCATATACGAAGACGACATAAAACCATTAGGCACCTGATCTCAAGTGGTATAATCACGGTAGATTACATCAAATCGGTTGATAACCTAGCGGATCCGTTTACTAAAGGTTTAGCTCGAGATCAAGTCGTACAATAATCAAGAGGAATGAGTCTAAAGCCTATGACTAAAGATGAAGTTTGATGGAAACCCTACCTACGTGACTTGAGATACCAAGATGTAGGTTTAAAGGGATAACTAAATCAAGCGGAATATGGGAAAACACTGTGAGACTTACGTCTGTACCGAGTTTCTATGATGATAAACAGTGTTGTTACATGTATGTGTGTAGGATAAGCATTGCTTTTAATGATTTGAGACCATAACTTTGACATATAAGTGGAGTATTACAGGATGCTCTTTAAAACAAAAATAATGGCGAATCATCTTATGAGTGTGAAATGGGACCGTTTCTAGGAGAATGAAGGAAATGCTATATTCTCTAAGTTCACTCATGATTAACCAGCCAAGTCCACGACCACAATGGATATAATAGAAAACATAGGTTTATGAGAAAAGAAATTGTGTTATACATGTTGTCTCGGTTTACATCAAATCTCGGATGGTTCAAAACATCATGTTTACCTCTTGGTCGAGTAAACCCGACAGATATTAACAATGAGTGGTTCAAAGCTGAAAAATGCTACCAACTCAGATATAGTGAATTTTTGTGTATACTCTCGAAAGTCCTTCTATCTAGTTTATAGAATACGTCTTGATAGAAGAGTCCATCGATTCTATCGAGTCTATCGAGTCTCCATTGTATAGAGTCATTTCTATTCATGTGGAGGATTGTTGGAACAATTTTATGAAAAAAATTTGCATTTTCAATTGGGTAATTTAGCCCAAATATTAATTGCAAAAATTGTTGAAATGTGAATGAGAAATGGGCCATTGGGCTCATTAAGAAGCTATAAATTTGTTGGCTAAATGAATGAGGAACGACAAAAGTCGCACATTGGAAACTTGAGGAAAAATTCTCTAGTATATAAATGGGAGAGCTTATGTAGTAGTTTAAAATAGTTGGAGAGAAAAAAGACCAAGCCACGTGCCGCCGCCACCGCCGAGCCCGGCTCGGGCTTAGGTCTTAGGTCTTGGCAAAGGGCCGTAGGACCAATAAAGTTCTTTTTGGGCCAAATTTTGATTACGGTTTTAGTCCAAAACCGAGTCAAAATCCGTAAACCATACCCACAATTTTCTCTTTTAACCGTCCACGATTTTTTCGTCGGTTCGGTTCCCTCCCATGTCTTAAGGTTACGAAAACCGCTCCTTTAAAGCTATAAAAGCAAGCTTTAATCCTCATTAACCTAATTCGGCCGCCACACCTTTCACATTCTCTCCCAAAAATTTGTCTCCAGCGATCTGCTCTTCTCTCGTCTTGCACTGTAAGTTTTTCTCGAGAGTATATCGTAGGTCTTGTTCGTAGATTTTATAATCGGGTATTGCGATTATAGTCTTATCGTGGTTTTATCCTGGGATTCAAAATCTCATCAAACTGTCACAGTGCGGGATATTTATTGAATTAAAGAAAGAGATCAAATCTCGCATCCACGAATTTGTCTTTTCTTAATTCGTTTTTTCAATCGTTTTGATCCATAAATCGTTTTTTCTATCGTGATTTTCATATCCGGTTTTTCGCGTTCTAACAAATCTTTTATCACTTTGACTAATTATTACAACTATCTTGTGTTACTTAATTGTTTTCTATATCACTTATGGTTCTCAACTAACTTTGAACTTTATCCGATAATATTTTTTCTATCGACTAACACACTATATGTCATATAAATACAAGTATCAAATGTAACTATCATATATAATAAAAGTAAATAAATGTAGCAGCAACACTATATAAACAAGTCAAACATTTTTATAAAGTAAATACAAAATAAGATGTAAATAAAAAATGTATATATAAGTATTACATTACAATATATATATAATTGTATAATATAATTTTTGAAATATCGTGTATTTAATGTAGCTACCGATATCACAAATAGTGTGGTATACGTTTTCTTAAGCTCACTATTTAACCTAGCGAAGCGTTACCCATGTTTTTTTTTTATCAACTAGATTTATAATACGATATCAAACAGACATACAAAGTTTTCGATATAATTTACATGAATAACCCAAGTTAGATAACTAATATTTTATGGGTCACAAAATTGGCCAAAGACATAAGCCTAACTTAAGAGGGAGAGGATCTCTCACTACGAAAGATGTCTTTTAGCCAAAATGAATACTTGCAGCTACATATGACTGCCTCCACAACTATTTTAAGGCACTTTGAGCAATGAGAAAAACCCCTCTATTGGCTGGTCTTGAATTTAACTCTAGTTTCCAACCTACAAAATAAAAAAGTTTCAACCGAATTTCGTTTTCATGGAACTTGAAAGATAGCCAAGCTTGGGGTCTATTGATCACCTCCACTAGCTCACGAGCTTCTGAGGCGAAGATGATGTTGTTGAGTTTTAGAGAGACCATACAATCCATCGCCCACATCAAGCTTTATAGTTTTAAGGCTTCCAAGGAACATACATTGATACAAGAACTCCTACTGTGAAGAATCACCACTCCCTGAAAATCTCTCACAACCCAAGCTAAACCTCCTACTTTGGTTTCTTTATTCCATGCAAAGGCCACATTGCACTTTAACCAATGAATCGGAGGGGCTTTCCAAGAGCATGGACTAGCGTTTTCCTTAGCCTCTTGCGCGAAGAAAGACACCTTCCTTTGATCAATAGCTTCGAACCACATCTCTACTTCCTCATTGATTTTTTCAACAGTTTCCGCTGCATCGAAGACTTTGCCTTCAAACACAAAAGAATTTCTATTCTTCCAAAGGAACCACAAAATCTACGGAAATCTTTTGCTATTTTTTGGATTAATTTGAGCACCCGAATTTGATAAAAGATGGTGGAGGTTGCTGAATTCTGAAGTTGCATCAAAACCATTTTGTGGGGAAGGGTAACTTGAGACAGCCCATAAAAGCCTAGCTCTGGAACAATTAAACAAAACGTGGTTCACCGACTCATCTTCAAGTCCACACGCCTGACACCTTAAATCCACCTTCATCCCTTTTTTTACTAACCGATCAACAACTGGCAGGATACCACATAAACATCTCCAGATGAAAGATTTTATCTTAAGAGGAGCTTTTAAACTCCAAACTTTAAGCTTCAGCTCGTTTAGTGATGGTCTTGAAATGGCTTCATTTAGTAATATGGATTTGTTGTTTTGGAATGCTAGCCAATACCCAGATTTAGTTGAGTATTTTCCTCCTTTGTTGTGGATCCAAACCCATAAATCTTTTGAGTTTACTACCGGGTTATTCTGAAGTATCTTTTCAATGTCTGTTGGGAAGAAAATTTTGGCAAGCTTATCGAAATGCCATCTTCTTTGCGGGGCATCAATGAGCTCGCACACTTTTAGCTCAATGTTAATTTGTATGTTTTTAACCCACGAGGTTCTTAGACTACCATCCCAAATCCATGAATCTTGCCACACTCTAGTAGAAAAACCATTACCTATCATCAGTTTTAATCCTTTTCTCAGTAGATCTCTGCCAAATAGTGTGCTTCTCCAAGCATAAGAAGGACGAGTGCCAGTTCCAACAAAAAGAAATTCACCATTAGGAAAGTATCTGCTTTTCATTAGCTTTGAAAAAAAGCAGTTTGGCACCTCCAATAATCTCCAAGTGCCAAACTCCCTCCTTTCAAAGCTAAGGAATAGCATGTACTTTCCTAATGGTGAATTCCTCTTTGCTGGATGAGAAAGGGACTAAAAGCGTTACTCATGTTATCATTACTATCTTGATGAAAATTTTATGTCAGACGCTGCTCTATTAACAATAGGTGTTTTCGTCAAACTTGACGTATTATATACAATAAAATTAATTTACGTGTATTTTTGTCATTCTCTTAATTTTCACCAAAATTTTGTCATTCAACTAATTAGCCCTAAAATAAACTTGGTATACTATCATTTTTGTATTTCATAATTCACGTTGTCATACTATATTTCAAAATATTCTAAAACAAAAAAAATAAAATTATGAAATAAAATATTAGGGAATACATTTACGTATAATATTAAACAAATATACCTAATAAATGAGTTCTACGCAGGAAAATCTTTTTCAACACAACAACTTGCAAAAAAATCCAGGTAGAATCATGTAGACATATTTCTTGAAATCAAAACTAATATATGCATTCAATGTTCTAGACGTAAATTGGACGGTTGAGATAGGCCTAGTGTCTAACAAAAAAATTTAGAATTACTCGGCGATTATCCGAAATCTAGTTTTTGATCTATTTATTTTTTTTATATATATATGATAATTCATAATTATTTATAAATTTAATACAATTTTTTTAAAAAAAATTTACACAAAACACATTAAAACTAATTTGAAATCCAATATGTTATTTACATTATCGAAATAAAGTTTACTTTCTTCAGTTACACAAACACTACAAGAAAACATGTGCTTTGTGATCACACTAGAGGTCACAAAGTGGTCGCAAATCGCATATTTGTGATTTAAGTTTAAATTTATTCGACTAACTTTATTTTTACTCGTACTTTTTGTGTATTTTTTAGCTACATAAATTGTGTTTTTTCTGTAAACTACACAAACTTCATAAATTCTTACAATTACAAATTTCGTTAACATTTACACGTTAAATCGTTATTAAACATAGTTTTAATTCAAAAATCTAGTTTTAACTTCGAATCAATCCAAACTAAAAATTTGACTTGTTCCAAAAACCGGACCGATGATTTAAATCATAATTGTTGTATGGTTCTTTCACTTCGACTTCAACTCTAGCAATTTCTTCCACTGAAACTTCGACTTTGACTTAACTTCTAACTTTGATCGGTAACCTCCACTTTTGACTGCAACTTCTATGTATACTCTCGCCGCCTATACTTCAGCTTAAATCATTGATCTCTCTCGAAGCAAACCCTAATATCGATTTTTTCTCCAATTCAATTTTTCAATATGATTTAAATTTCTTTTAATCGATTTACAATATAGTGGAATGAGCCATTTTAATTTGTTGTTCTTTGGTTAAATACACTAGTTATGATCTTAGTTTAATAGTGATTTAGCGGGTAACCACTAACATGTAACATAATTTGTGTAGTCGCAATAATTTATGAAATTTGTGTAGTTTACGTAAGAAAAACATAGTTTATGTAGTTAATTGAAAATCTAAAAAATACTGGTAAAAATAGATTTAGTCGCATATTTCATATAGTTTACAGAAATGAACCCTAAGTTAAATTCATTAATTTTTTGCTCAGATTTTTTTTAAATAATAAATAAACTAGGTGGCCTCCTAGGCATTTAGGCATCCATTAAACGGGTTACGGGGGATAAAATCGAACATCCGATTTGTTTGACCAATTTAAAAATAATTATTATGGATAGTTGATGTCTAGCGTCATATTTTTTGAACAAGATGCAAAATATTTTGTTTACCACTTCCATTATAAAAGATAATAAATGGTTTGCAACAAAAACATACGGATTCTTTATCGATTTGATCAAATGTAATCATGATCCGATTTCATGTAAGAGTAAGAAAAAAAAATCTTTATACTATGATTATATTTAAGAACAGTGAATGGGTTAATAGTTCCACCACTTCTATTTCCATTCCAGATGTATGTAGTTCGAGTGCACTTAGAAAATTTTGCTAATATATTAAAAAAATAACCTAGCAAATCTATTATTATAATGTATTTTTTCCGTTATAGTTCAATAATATATTTAACAAACTTGCAAAGAAATCTAGTTTGAATCATGGATAGATATTTCCTGAAATCAAAACTAATATATGCAAAATATCATAACTAATCTAATGTTTGCCACATATTCCATAAAATCTAAAGTTCGATTCTATCATATTATTTAGTTGGTTTAGAAAATAAAAAACTTTTAAAAAGTTTGTATTTAATATAGGGAAATTGTTTAAAATAGCAACATTTCAAGTTTTTATTCCAAATATAACATTAAACAATTAAATTTCTAAAAATAGCACAAATTTAATATTAAAATAATTAAAAAATTTATCCTAATAAAAAAACTTAAATCTTAAATTAAAAAAATGAACTCAAACATTATATTTTAATTTTATATATAATTTATTTGAAGTAAATACTTATTTTCATATAATAATTTGTTCTATTTTAGGAATTTTATTTTTAATGTGTTAAATTTGGAAGATAAATTTAAAAATGTACTATTTTAAAATATTACTGTTTAGTAGTTAGTATATTCTTCAAATAATAGACTTTGCATTGCGTTTATTACTTAGATATCTTAACTAAATAGTATTATATAATATTACTAACGTAAGACGAAACGTATGACTGCTGCGATTGATCATAGATAACTATGATAGATAAACGAATAATAATTTGCCACAGCTGTAAGAAGTTGCGGTTGAAAAACAAAAAACGAACATGATTTATGTATACGGCATATTATTGTGTAAAATATTGTTAAAAACTATGTTAAGTAGTTTTATAGAATAATATAGAATAACTTTACAAAAAAGATACATCCAAAACTATGTAATAATTGTGAGAACTAAATTTGTTTATTAACTTTGTTAAATAATGATATCCGAAAACTATACCAAAGAACTATATAATAACATTCACTTTCGCATAAGTTTGGATCATATTCACGAAACTTTACCAAACAACTTTACTTCTAAGTCTATATTATATAATTGTGCGAAAATAACCTTTTCTAATAAATTGTACTTAAAAACTTCAGGACATATCAAGATTTTTTCATGACTAAGAGATGATCCATACAAGGTGACATCTGAGGTGTGAATAACTAATGCAGAGCAATAGAGAATCTGTGTCTATTGGTTTCTCTAATCTATCTTCTGTTATCATTGAACTCTAGTACCAGTGAATGCCTGAAGCAAAATACACAGTCATGATGCAAAATGAGGGAAGGGTAGAGAGAAGGGAAGGAGAGAAGGGAAGGAGAGAAGTAGGGACAGAGAGTCTAAAGAAGGAAGAACAGCAGAGGAGAATCTAAGTTTTGAAAGTTGGTGGATTTTTCTAAAGAGGAAGAAAATTTGGGGATAAAGTATTAAGATCATCGATTACATTGTTATCTATCATCTTTTAATATCATTGATTACATTGTTATCATCATCTATTTAATTATTGTAAAATTCAAATAGTCATTTATAAATTAAAATGACTATTTAAATTTTACAATAATTAAAAAAATGACTATAACAATGTAGTCAATGGTTTTAATAACTGATGATAACAATGTAATCAATGATTTTGAAAGGTGATGATAACAATGTAGTTAATAATTTTAAGACAAAGTATTGTGTTATTTCTTTGGAAGAAAATAAAAATGTGAATTACGATCTCAATGTGTTTAATCCGCTCGTGAAATATAAGATTAATAGCGATATAGAGAGCAATTTGATTGTTGTAGTACATACGCATATGTGTTCACCGTGGTCACCGTGTTCTACACCAAAATCAGATAGAAGCTCACGCGCCCATAGGAGCTCCGAGTAGGTGAACAACATCCACATGGTACTCTAATTCCGCAGATGATTTAGACAATATGTTGCTTCTTAGTCTTCCAAGGGATAGGGGTTGCTCTGAGCATAACCACTAACGAACGTCTTGTCATAGGACAAGAACCCCAATCAAAATTGCAATATCCCAGATATTTGCAAATCACTATCAAAGTCAAAAACATCCTTCACGGGACACCCTTTAATATATTACTAGATTTAAAATCATTTCTGGGAAAAAGTATTTACACATTATAATTAATTATTTAATTAGTAAGTGTAACATAGATACGTACATAATTTATTTTATATTTAAAATATTTTTTTATAATTTTTAATATTGATTATACAAAGAAAATAGATAATTAAATCGGATCATATAAATGAATTTAAATGATCTCTATTTTGGATAGACAATATTATCAAATAGGTAAAGAATTATAGATGTGATAAATATTCAACTAAACAATATTTTTATTTTATATTTTGTTTGACTTTTAGATCAAAATGTCTTTTATATCTAAATATTAAAATTTTACATATATTATACTATTAATATTTCTCTACTATCATTTTTGTAATATTCTAATAAATTATGTCATATCTAGTATTTTTTAAAATATTCTGATAGTGTGACACGTTAGTAGGATAAATTTGTAAATCACACGTGAATGTGAATTTTTTTTGTTAAAATGTTTTTCAATCAACATATTAGGGATTAGCTTGTTTGAAATCATAATCTTACTAATATTTCAGTATATTAATACATTTGACTAGATTTGGATCATGGGAAAAAATATTAACATATTATAATTAATTATTTATTTATTAAATATAAATTAGATAAGTATATAATTTATCTCTGTTTTTTAGATTTTAATATTAATTATACAAATAAAATAGAGAATAAAAATAGATTATACAAATAAATTTAAATTATCTCTATTTTGGATAAACAATAGTATTAACTATTTAAAAATTATAGATATGATAAATATTTAATTAAAATTAATTTTATCTTACATTTTGTTTGATTAAATTTTTAAAGTTTCTAATATTTTTTAAATTTCTTTTGTATTTTATGTCAAAATATTTAGATTTGTATATAATATACTGTTGAATATTTCTTTAATATTATTTTTATAAATATTTTAATAAATTATATATTATATAATATTTGTCTGAAGATGTTCTAATAGTGTGACACATCGTATTATATTTATAAATCAAACTAGATAATTTTCTCATATATAAGTATTACATCGTGAATATAACATATTATAATTTTAGACAATTATTACATTTGATTAAAATATAATATTTATTATATTACATATTTATTATATAAAAAGATTTTTATTTGTATTTTATGTATTTAAAACTACTAAATTTATATTTTTCAATTTATAATATTTTTATATTTTTAACCTATATTTAAAATATACTTTAGTACGATTGTATATTAAAATTATAGACTTTTATATGATACATCTTTTTAACCATTAGTTTTATATAGTTTGACTATTTCTTTTTTTTTGTAAAATTAGATTTTATCTTTAAATACTAAAATTTTAAATTATCAATTGTATAATTGGATATTGATTAAAATATGAACAACTCAATAGACATACAAACGTAATAATCATGATTAAAAAAACATTCATCATGATTTGTCAAAGCAAATTAAATACTTAAAAGAATTATAAATATATAAAACCTAAATAAAACCATAAAACTGAAAACATAAATGATATTAAATATTTTTCTAAATTCACTTCTAATTTAATATATATTATTTTTTTTAGAAATAAATATATATTTAAAATTAACATGTCACATTTAACTAAACGTCATGTTATAATTTGTTTTAGTCATTTTATCTTTTTAATGATATGCAAATATTTTTTTTAATTCACTTCTAGTTTAATATATATGATTCAATTTATTTTTTGAAAATAAATTTATATTTAAAATTATTATATAATATTTTATTAATTTATTTTTTAAAAATAAATTTATATTCAAAATTGTCATATCATATTTGAATAAGTGTCGTGTTATAATTTTTTTTAGCCATATCATTTTTTCTAATGATATATCATTATTTTTTCAAAATTTTACTTCTTTTTTGATGTTAATAAGATTCGAAGATGATTTTTTTTCGTTAAAATATTTTTTAATAAAGCTTTGGCATATATTTTGTTGAATCGGAAGCTCCTATTTCTTGTACTAGCTCGGATTAAGAGAATTTGTTCTAATACGTAAAAGCTTGAAAAGAAAGAACACCAAGAAATTTTAGGAGTTCGGAGAATATCTCCTACGTCTCTCCGGAATCAATCCGGAATCCACTAAAATCAAGATGAACTGAGTTTTAATCTTCTTCCCCTCACTTTCTCTGTGTTTCTCTCTCTCAACCCGAAAAACAACAGAGTGACTAAAAGCGAAGAAGAATACGCGATTTTTATACAGTGCGTGTATTATTCAAAACTCCCCATTTCAAGAAAGACTCTTAATGACTTAAGAGTCTACGACCAACTTATGATATATGATCACCTTTCTTCAAATCTCCACCTTGATCCTTAGCATTAAGTTCCCTGAATTCTCGATTTAGTCTACCTGGATTCCAATTCCGGCTTATGGGCAAAACTCCACCCATCCTCAGAGCTGACTTCCCTGAGCCTTTAATAAATAGTCGAGGCTTTGCCTCATCACTGATCTGTCACCCTTAATAACTTCAGAGCATTCTGAAGTTTGTTCACCGGCAACACTTTAGTAAATATATCTGCAGGATTGTACTCGGTTGATATTTTCACTACTCTGATCAAACCATTCTGAACCAAATCCCTCATGAAGTGATACTTTACGTCAATATGTTTAGTCCTATCGTGATATACCGCATTCTTGGCAAGTGCTATTGTACTTTGCGAATCACAATGGATACTAATAGCTCCCTGACTGTAACCAAGTTCCCCTAGGAATCTTTTAAGCCATACACCTTCTTTTGTAGCTTCTGTTAAAGAAATGTACTTTGCCTCTGTCGTCGACAAAGCAACCACTTTCTGCAAATTTGACTTCCAACTAACCACATTTCCACCAACCGTGAAAACCCATCCTAAAATTGACCTCCTATTATCCACATCAGCTGCAAAATCTGCATCGCAGTATCCTGTCACAACAAAGTCTCCTTCTCACCTGAAGTTTAATTTCTTGTTTAAAGAACCATTCACATATCTAAACACCCACTTAACCGCTTGCCAATGATCCTTTATAGGTTTGCTCATATACCTGCAAACTAATCCCACACAATAAGCTAAGTCTGGCCTTGTTCCTATCATGGAGTACATAAGACTGCCTACTGCACTCTGATATGGTATATTTCTCATTGTTTCACATTGATCTTGAAGCTCCTTGTCTGTTGCCGCTCTTAGCTTAAAGTGCATACCCAAGGGAGTACTAACAGCTTTTGACTGATCCATACCAAAATTACCTAGCACTTTTGACAGGTAGTTTTGTTGGGAAATCCATAGACTATTCTGTCCTCTATCCCTTCTTATCACCATGCCTAGAATCTTCCTTGTATCTCCTAAATCTTTCATATCGAATTCTTGATTCAGGAGAGCTTTTAAGTTGTTGATCCTTCTCTTATCTTTCGAGGCTATCAAGATATCATCAACATACAAAAGTAAATACGTGTGTATTCCTTCTGAATCCCTTTTGAAATAAACACAACTATCGTAATGACTTCTGTTATAACCATTTCCTCGCATGAATTCATCGAACATGTTGTTCCACTGCCTAGGCAACTGTTTTAGGCCATATAGAGACCTTTTTAGAAGACACACTTTGTCCGGATGTTTTTTATCTATATATCCCTCGAGTTGGTCCATATATATATCTTCTTCTAAGTACCCATGTAGGAAGGATGTCTTAACATCTAACTGTTGCAGCTCCATGTCTTCTTGAACCACTATGGATAGGAATACTCTTATGGAGACATACTTAGTTACGGTGAGAAAATCTCTTGATAATTTATCCCTTCCTTTTGGGAGTACCCCTTAGCCACTAGCCTAGCCTTAAATCTGGGACCTTCTACCCCTGGGACACCAGCTTTTCTTTTAAAAACCCACTTACAGCCTATTGGTTTCTGAGTCTTTATCCTATCCACTAAAATCCAAGTTCTGTTCTTTTCCAGAGATTTCATTTCCTCCAGAGATTTCATTTCCTCGTCAGCAGCTTTCATCCATTCTATATTGTCCTTACTTTGAGCTGCTTCTTGATAATTTGCTGGTTCTGGTTCACCTCCATCTTCGGATGTTAAGTACGCGTACCCTACATCACTTTCATCACTTTCAAAGATTTCATAATCATCGTACCTTACTAGAGCTCTTATCTGTCTTCTTGTACGATCTCTAGCCAATTGGAATTGGCTCAACTCGTGATCTCTTTCATCATCTCCTGATCGAGTACTGCATGTCCTGTTCCTTACTTCCTCTTCGTTGTCTTGTTCTGTGGGTGCATTTTCTCCACCTCCAGTTGAGATCATACTTCTTTTATTCTCAGCTCCTGCACCTGAAATGTCATAGCTCGAAAGATCATTAGTATATGCAGGAAGAGATTTATTCCTTTCCTGATTAGATTTTGCCAAATCCTTATACATGGTGTCTTCTTTGAACACCACACTTTTGCTGATGACGCATCTCTCCTCTTCTAAGAGCCATACTCGAAATCCTTTGACTCCATCAGGATACCCGGTAAAGATTCCCTTTTTAGCTCTTGGTTCCAGCTTGCCTTCACTGGAATGTACGTAAGCTAAACACCCAAACTTTCTCAGATTCTCGAGATTTGGTGTGTTTGATGTCCATAACTCCTCTGGTATCTTGAAGTCTATGGCTGAGGCAGGGGATCTATTTATTAAGTATACTGAGGTTGATGCAGCCTCAGCCCAAAACTTCTGTCCTAGGCCACTTTCACCGAGAATACTCCTCACTTTGTTCATTATTGTTCTGTTAAGCCTTTCAGCCACTCCATTCTATTGTGGCGAGTAAGAACACGTTTTGTGTCTTACTATTCCTTCTTCTCTGCAATATTTGTCGAATTTGTGGTTGCAGAATTCCAAGCCGTTATCAGTACAAAGTCTCTTTACCTTTCTTTCAGTCTAAACTTCAACCATAGTTTTCCACTCTATGAATTTTTCGAAGACTTCATCTTTGGTCTTCAGGAAATAGATCCAAACTTTTCGAGACCAATCATTTGTGAATGTGACGAAATAGTGGTATTTTCCAAGGCTTTGTGGGACATTTGGAGACCCCCACAAATCTCAATGCACGTAGTCCAGTTTTGCTTTGGTTGCATGTTGAACTGGACCAAAACTCACCCTTTGTGTTTTTCCTATAACACAATCTTCACAGAATTTTATCTCAGAGATCTGAGCTTTAGATATACAACCTTTCTTTGCTAAGATTTCCAATCATTTCTGTCCTATATGTCCTAGGCGACTGTGCCATAGTTTTGTGATATCCTGATCTGAAGCTTTATTACTTTCATCTTCAAGATTTACTGAGCAAGCTTCATATATCGTAGCATTTCCTTGTAGGACATATAAGGCATCATTATCCTTTTTGATGCCTTTCATTATCACGATGCATCCTTTAATAATTTTCATCATGCCCTTTAGTCCTCTGAACTCACAGCCTCTATCTTCTAATGTTCCAACTCAGATAAGGTTTCTGGACATTGTGGGCAGATACCTTACATCGTGGAGTACAAATGTCGTTCCGTCTGGATTCTCAAATCTTACAGAACATATGCCTTTTACTTCAACATAGTTTTTGTTAGCCATTCTAACTTTTCCAGAATCGATTTCCTTGAAAGTTATGAACACGTCTCTCATGGGTGTCATATGAAATGAGCACCCTATGTCCATAACCCGTTGATTCTGATCATTCTCCTCTTCTGATATGTTTGCCTCTGATGCCACTAATCCCACCAGATCATTTGCATCATCCCTTACTAGTGAGGATTCTCCTTTGTCTTGAGACTCTACTTTACCCTTATTCCTTTCCAACCATTTGTAACATTGTCGCTTGAGGTGTCCTTCTTTGCCGCATATCCAACATACCCTTTTCCCATCCCTTGACTTGGATCGTGATTTGCTTCGATTCTTGCCATGGAATTGAGTCTTAGTCTCTGTTCTCCCTCTTACAAAGTAACCTTCTGGCGTGGGTCTAGTTCTAAGACTTTCTTTCAGTTCTTTTTCCTTAGATCTTGCTGGCCCTGTTACGTCCTCCATTCTAATTACTTCCCTACTGTACTTCAGTGTTTCCTTCAACTGATCGTACTTAGCAGGAAGTGAATTTAGGAGCAGAATCGCCTGCACTTCTTCAGGTATTTCGATGCTCAGATGGCTCAAGTCTCCCACCAATTTCAGAAAGTCGTCAATATTTTCATCAATTGACCGACCATCTTGCATCTTATATCCATACAACTTAAGTTGTGAATGAACCCTATTCGGAAGTGACTTAGACATATAGAGTCTTTCTAGAGTCGACCATGTTTCTGTGGCTGTTGTGCATCTCTCGATTTTTCGAAGCACATGATCGCCTACATTTAGAAGAATCAGATCCATGGCTTTCTCGCACCTCTCGGCTCTCAATTCCTCTGTCTCTAATCTTTTCTTTATTTCTTCTGAATCCTTTTGATCATCATCACTCGATGATTCAATTACTTTCTTTTCTACAAGAACGTCCTTTAATCCCAACACACTTAAATGTGCTAACATTCTCCGTTTCCAAAGGTAGAAATCCCCCGAACCATCGAATCGATCAACCTCGATTTGGGAACTTGACATATCTAAAAGATCAATCAAGAATACAGGTTTTTTAGAGAAACTTACCTGGAGAATCCCGATTGCATGTCACCACTCGACCCGTGGCTCTGATACCAGTTTGTTGAATCGGAAGCTCCAATTTTTTGTACTAGCTCGGATTAAGAAAATTTGTTTTAGTACGTAAAAAGACTTGAAAAGAAAGAACATCAAGAAATTTTAGGAGTTCGGAGAATATCTCCTACGTCTCTCCAGAATCAATCTGGAATCCACTAAAATCAAGATGAACTGAGTTTTAATCTTCTTTCTTGAAGAAAGTCACAACTCGACTTTCTTCCCCTCACTTTCTCTCTGTTTCTCTCTCTCAACCCGAAAAAAACAGAGTGACTAAAGAGAAGAAAAATACACGACTTTTATACAGTGCGTGTATTATTCAAAACTCCCCATTTCACACGAAAGACTCTTAATGACTTAGAGTCTATGACCAACTTATGCTATATGATCACCTCTCTTCATATTTTATTTATGTTACTCGAAATTGGAAAATCCTAAATATAATTTGTGCAGTGAAAAAAAAAAGTGACAAAAAAAATTAATTTGGGCTTAGATAATATATTACAGGCACGTAATTGGGCCCATAAAGCCGAACCTTTTTTTTGTCAACACGGAACCTTATGAGCGAGAACATCCATTTTTTTTCTTCTGGCAATTTCAAGGTTTATCGTTCGTAAAGAATCAGGTTTCAATTCCACTCTCTTTTTTGCTCCTCGGTTTGATTTGTTAAGTTGTTGAAGAATCAGATTTGAATTGAATGATTTTTATTTGTTTGTTTGTTCACTCGTTTAATGTTCTCTACTCGCTTTCGAGATCTTCCGAGTAGAAACGGAAACTTAGGCTTTGGATGTGGAATTAGGGGTTTTGCTGTTGTTTAAGTATTTCTGCTAATGAATTTGTTTTATGGTTAATTGATTCTTTGATGGGGAAGCTAATTGCATCCACTAACATCCAAAGTTTTAATAATTTTACTTTGTGAGCCAATATCGCGTCTTTTTTCTTGGCCTTGAATGTTTAAAACGTATTGTATGACCAATTTCTTCCTAACTTTTTCCTTGCTCTGTTTTCGTTTCTGGTTCTTTGAACCTCCGTTAGTTACTTATCTGGTGATTCCTAATACTTACAGGTTTGCTGGTATATGCAAGTATCCAGTTTGTTATTTCCATGGAAAAATCAGGCTTTGTGCAGAAAACTGTTGTGCTCGAGCCGTTTAACAAGTAATTCCCTATACCATAAAGCTTATCTTTTTTTGTCCAGAAGCTTCATATATATATGTTCAAACATTGCCTCTTATCAATTGTTTTTGCACTTCCTATGTTGGTTTCCATTAAATTTTCAGGCTGGTGAGGCATGTAGCAAGGGTTTTCTATGATAGCTTTACTACGGAAAGCGATAACCAGCAGAAATCTGCAAGAAGTAACAGTAGAGGGAATGCCGTTGTTGTGCTGGATGCTCTTACGAGGTTTGTATGTATCTCTTCAATTTCTATCCCCAAAAGCCTATTAGGTGAACTTAGTTGAGATCTATAGATTAAGTCCACTGCGTTATTAGGTTTTGGAATTAATGGCTCGCATCTCCCTCTCACCTGGGGACTTAGGTTTAAGGAGAATGGTAGAGTAACTTGTGAAACTTGATTATGGGTTGTTTAAGATTGATGTTGATTAGATTGGTTATTTAAACTCGTTATGTTTTCACTGCCATTCCTCAATGGTATACCTTTTGTTTTATGTCTGCTAGGCGACAATGGGTTAGAGAAGAAGACTTGGCAAAAGAGTTGATGATGCATGCCAAGCAACTTCGAAAAATAATAAGACACTTTGAAGAACAAAAACTTGTAACGCGTTACCACAGAAAAGAGGTATGTGCAGAAATTATGTTCTTTCAAATTGATTTATAGCATTTATTGCACAGTATTGTTCTTGGTAAGCCTATAACATAACAACTCTTTTAGTCTTATGATAAATAGGTTGAGCTCATTCGTTCCTAAAACTATTTTTCCTTTATTGATTCTCAATCTATTCAATAGACTGCAAAGCGTGCGAAGTTGTATAGTATTGCGGTGGCTGCTACAACTGATGGCCGAGCAGAGGACAATGTTAAGTTGCACACGCACTCGTATTGCTGTCTCGATTATGCACAGGTACGCTTCATGTCCTTGATACTTTTTGTTTTCAGTTTGTTGTTTTACCTTTCTTTTTTCGTAATTGACCTACCCTATTTCACTTTCTGTTTTACAGATTTATGATATTGTTCGTTATAGACTACACCGGATAAGAAAAAAGGTCAAAGATGATCTTGAAGATAAAAATACTGTTCAGGAGTATGGCTGTCCTAACTGCCAACGGAAGTAAAGCCCACTACTCATTATGCTGTAATCCTTGTATTGATGAGTTCTTTTGTGTTCACTAAACCTGAATAGATTCTCATTTCTGGTATAGATATAATGCACTGGATGCCCTGAGATTAATTTCCATGGAAGACGATTCTTTCCATTGTGAAAATTGCAATGGTGAACTTGTTGTGGAATGTAACAAGCTAACTTCCGAAGAAGTAGTAGATGGAGGTGATGATGCAAGGAGACGGCAGCGGGAAAAATTAAAATCTCATCTTCATACTGTGGAGGTATGTTTCTACTGTTTTAGTAGCTTAGTTCAATGCTTGATTTGCCTTTACTCAAAATATGCATCGTTCCATATTCATGTTGACATTAGAAATGATTTATGATCTTGATTTAATTTTCTAGGAGATCCGTTCTTACATGTCCAATGCTTGAGATTGCAAAAGAAAAAAAGAATGTAGTTGTTACTGTATTTAAATGTCTCCGTGGTGGTTGGTAATATATTTTCACAACAAGTATTTCATGACTTATATTCTATTATTTTGCTTCATGCGTGATTATTTTTTTGGTTAGAAATGGAAATTTGTACGTTAGCCTTGCTGATATATTATCTCATTCTTGACATCATCTCACTGTTAGAAAAAAGTGTGTATGTTATGTAATTTTATACCATACTGTTTTTAGTGATTAGTGTTTTCTGTATTCTGGCTATAGTTATGAATTTTATGCTTTGAAACAATTGGAAATAATGTGCAGGTTAAACTGGAAGCTCTGACGGATCAAATAAATAGAGTTAAAGACCTACCGTTTCCTACCTTTGAATCTTTTACGGCATGGGAGGCTCGTGCAGCTATGGCTGCTCGAGAAAATGGTGAGCTTAACCCTAATGATCCTTCGAGGTCACAGGGTGGGTATGGCTCAACACCAATGCCATTTCTTGGAGAGACAAAGGTAATCATTAATTACACTTCTCAATCGTATTCACAAAATTTTCTTTAGTTTCTCCATTTGCAGTCTAGTCGATTTCAAGTAGAAGTTTTTTTCCGCATGTACATCTGCAAAATTTTATTGTGCTAGCAAAATCTCCAAATTTATATTGTGCTAGCAAAGATTGGTGCTCAATGGAGTTTGTTGATTTTTTAAGTCTTACATGGTTAGGTTGAGGTTAACCTTGGTGAAGGTAAAGAAGATGTCAAACATGAAAATGGAGATTCTAGTCTGAAAGTCTTGCCTCCATGGATGATCAAGCAAGGAATGAATCTGAACGAGGTACAAAGGGGAGAGATGAGACAGGAAGCAAAGGTTGATGGTGGGGCAGTAAAACTTTCAGATGACAAGAAATCAGCCATGGGAAATGGTGATGACAAGGATCTGAAGGTATGCCTTTTGGGTAAAGTTAGTTTGTGTTTATTTAGATTCCCCCAGGATCTTGATACAATATATTTATATTTTGCTTCAGGATGAGTATCTCAAAGCTTACTACGCCGCTCTACTGAAGCAGCAAGAGTTAGCTGAAAAATCGAATCAGCAAGGATCTGCAGGTGTATTAACCTCTGACACTCAATTGACTAACATTCAATCAGCAGATCGTCAGGTTGGTATGAAGTCCAAACGTGAGGAGCAAGATGAAGAAGATGCTGAATGGGAAGAAGAGACTCATGTTGCAGGTAAGTCTGAGTTTACTATTTCTTCATTTCCAATTAACAAGTTGATCATATGAAACAACACATTAGTTAGTTAGCTTGTTAGTTATAGAAGGAATCGTATTTATAGTTTGTTCAAGTATAAAACAAAGGAATGAACACAAAGGGTTTAACTATACTAGTGAGGGCATAATGATTTAAAAACAAAGGGTTTAAGTCTCATATGGTATGCAAGGATTATGTGATGCTCAGACTTTGTCATGTACCTTAATTTTGCAGCAAACGGAAACTACAAGGTGGACTTAAATGTTGAAGCAGAAGAAGAAAATGAAGAGGACGACGATGTCGATTGGGAAGAAGGTTGAAAAAGCAAATGGATCATAGAAATAAGGTTGATTGTGAGAATTGTTATGTGCACTATATAGTAACTTAGTAACTTGTTTGGGAATCTCATCATTTCCTCATAGATTAATACGTTTTGATTTGTACTTGTCGAAGCAAACAAGAGATTGAAACCAAATGGTTTGACGATATTCTGTTTACAGGTGTTTTGTTTTTTAAAGTCTGCCAGATAAATTTTTGTTTTTGACGATATTCTGCTCACCAAGGTGCATCCATTTAAATATTTTGAATCATTTGAGTTTTAATAAGTTTTTAAAAAAAAATTTACGTGAATTTAGAGAATTTGTTATGGTTTGCTATTAAATTTAAGTAATACCTTCAACTAATATTTTTTAAAGTTTTTACTATAAATAAAATATTTTAAAATTAAAATTTTAAAAATATCACAAATTATTATTTAAAATTTTTTATTTATATTAAATAAGTTATAAATAAATTTAAAACATTATATTTGAATTTTTTTTTCTAATTTAGAATTTATTTTTTTATTAAAGATTTAATATATTTTAATTTTAAATATTTGTTATTAATAGAAATTTAAACTAATAATGTTAATTTTGTAATAAAAACTTAAAAATATACTATTTTAGAGAATTGTCCTTTAAATGTGATATAAATGATTTGAATGTTTGTTATTAAATTTTAAATAATATCCTAAAATAGCATTTTTTTAAATTTTTTATTCAAAATCTAGCATAATAAAATTAAAATTATAAAAATAGCACAAATAATTATGTAAAAATATTTATTTATTCTAAATAAATTATACAAAAACTTAAAATATTATATTTGGGTTTATATTTCTAATTTAGAGTTTAATTTTTTATATTAAAATAAAATTTTCATTTATTTTAATTTTAAATTTGTGATATTATTGAAAATTTAAAGTACAATAGCCTAAAATAGCATTTTAACGTTTTTATTTCAAATCTACTAACATAAAATTAAAATTTCTAAATAACACAAATAATTTTGTAAAAATACATATTTAATCTAAATAAATTATGTATAAACTCTAAATGTTATATTTGAGTTTATTTTTTTAATTTATGGTTTAATTTTCTTAATTTATGGTTTAATTTTTTTTATTAAAATAAAATTTTAATGTATTTAATATTAAATTTGTCATATTATTACAAATTTAAACTAATGATATTATTTTTGGAACAAAAATTTAAAAATTTGCTATTTTAGAGAATTTCTCAAAAATCAATTAAAAAAACACAATTGCTGTTACATTTACTTACGTGACATTTGCATTGTATTCTACATGAAAAAAATATCTCACACTCGAATAATAAACAGAAAACAAACAGCACAAAATTAAACCAATTAACTTCTTATGTCTCCATATATAAGCAAACACACAAAGGAATGAAAACAGCAGAACCAAACTAACAAACTTAGGAATTTATGAAAGTGAAAGAACAGAGTGACCTTCAGTAGCTTCCCTTTCGACTCCACGAAGGAAAGCAGCAACCCTATTAACATCATAATTTGCACTGTCTTTAATAAATAACCATTTTGATCTAAATGGTAAACTAAATATTTATCTAAATATAAAATTACTAATTTGATCCTTGACATTAATATTGTTGTGTTTATAATATGAAACCAAAGAAACAAATGAATACCTTAGGACTAGAAGGTAACGTGGGTTGATGTTGATCGTTGAAGGGTCGTGTCGGAGTGCTATGAGCGGTTTCATTGTAAGACCTCACGTTTTGGTTCCTTTCTTGCTTCACTTTTTCAAAGATGAGTGTGTAACTCTGATTATCCGAACCGGATCCTGGAAACGGCGGAATAGTTGCCACCTTCATCAAAAACAATATATCAAAACAATTCTATAAATTAGCACATTTTTATGTTTGTATTCCAAAAATAATATTATTATTTTAAGTTTTCAATAATAAAAATTTAAATAAAAATATATTAAAACTTTATTTTAATATATAAAAATTAAATTTTAAAATAAAAAAAAATCTAAATATAATATTTTAAGTTTATGTATAATTTATTTAGAGTAAATAAATGTTTTCACATATATTTTTATGCTATTTTGGGAATATAATTTTAGGGTGCTAGATTTAAAACAATTTTTTTCAAATATGCTAATTTAGGATATTATTCTATATTATAGAGCAATTGACAAAATAATATTTTTAAAAATTTGTGTTCCAAATGTAACATAATTAGTTGCATAAATCTACTATATATTAAAATACCTTAAAATAATTTTTGAATAAAGAAAAATTAAATCCTAAATTAAAAAAAAACTCAAATATAACATTTTAATTATATTTATAATTTATTTATAGTAAATATGTATTTTCACAAAATATTTTGTGCTATTTTGAGATTTTAAATTTAGACTGATAAATTTGGAACAAAATTTTTAAAAATGTTATTTTAAAATATTACTTTATATAATCTTGTGATACATTTTAAATCGGTATTTATTAGAAATCAGAAACTTCTATAATTCAAAAACCAATTTGCAATTGGATAAATCTTATATACTAGTATAAAAATATCTAACCACTTTTTCACATTGTAAAGGTGGTTTTTTTAATAGCATCGATTTGTCATCACTAAAGTTAAAATCCAGACAAACAAATGGTAAAAGAATTCATACCCTTTCACTGCTTCGACCTCTAAGATTTCGTATCGGTCTAGGTTGCTTTGGTGCAGGATCATGTATTTGACGTCTATTGGTTTCCGATGGATTTCCGAGTGATTTACCTCCACCACCGTATGATTGATGGTTATATGATTCAGATGTGGGAGGAGCTCTAACTCTATTGTTTCTTTCATTATGTGCAGGAGACGAAGTGAATGGTTTGAATTCGGTTTCTTCTCTGCTACTAAATCTTTCATGTCTTGGTCTCACATTGTGGTTTCGTGTTTGTGCAGGTAAACTAGAGCTTTGATTCATTTCTGGATACTCATTAGGGTTCGATATGTTTGTGCTTTTCTTTGACCTGCTTGCTTGATCGAAAACGATTGTGAATGGAGCATCTTGAGTCCAGTCTCCGAATTTAGGTACGTGAGGACGATTCTGAAACCAGAAAGAAATGTCAACAGAGAAAATCTTGTGATGACGATGACATTTGTAAATCCAGAGATCGTATATATATGTAGAAAACATAAAATTAGAACATAAGTAAAGAGACTTACTGCCATGAGAATGTTTCAGCAGCCAGAAATGAAGAAATGCTTCAATGGCTATGAAACAGAGAGACAGAGGGATATATATATATATATAAGAGACGTGTATACACGAAGGCGTTGACTCTTTACCATTGTTGACTTGTCTTTCTCGTTGATTGCGTAAAACGACGACTTTTCTTCTATGTTGACTATATAATATTCTATTTACATTTTAATTCATTAACAAATATCTCTAATATATTAATAAGTTAATTGAATTTTTTTAATATAATTTTATCCCTGAGTCTTATTAAACAAATATATAAATAAATATAAATTATTAAAATAATTACAATATATACCATTTATATTAATTTAGTTAAAAATTAATATATTTTATTAAACTAACTCCAAACAACTATTTATTTTTTAAAAATAATAATTTTATTTATTTAAGTTACATATGCAAAAATTTATAAATAACTAATAATTAATTGCAATATTTTAATATATGTTATAAATTTGATATTTTAAAACATAAGAATTTGTTATTTAAATAAAAACAAATTATGATTTTTAATATTTTATTAATGAAATGTATATTGCATAGAAATAGTTAATTACTCAAATCAATAATCCATATTTTTGATAGATATAATCGAATTTTAAATTTTAAATAATAATATTTCATAAATAAATATAATATTTTATAAGTAAAATTAAATTATATTTATTCAATAATTATTTAATAATTATTTTATTCCGTATATAATGAGAATATAAACCTAGTTGTCCATTAAATGTGAAGTTTGTTGGGTTATTAATTTCACATTCCATTTTCATAAATATGTTGGTTATTGCACCGTTTGTTGTATTCTATATAATAAAATAATAAACGATAGCCACTAAAGAAATGAAAACGATAGCTGCCTTATAGAGAGGATAAAAACATCTATACTATTAAAAGAAGATATATTTTTGAAAATAACATTGATTTCATGTGTGGTTGTACGAGGAGGGTACTAATCTTTGTGTGAAGATATTGAGATATTGGGTCGGTCCGTTGTGACTCAATGATTAAAAAAAACATTGATTTCATGTATCATATTAATGAAAAATGCCACTAAATGTAATGAATTGTTATGTTAATGCTTGATGTAGGTAATATTATTAAGCAAAGGCATAATAATGTGTAATAATAAATAACTAAGCGATGAAAAAATATTCACATATTATAATTAATTATTTATTTAGTAAATAGAAATTAGATAGTATATAATTTATCTGTTATTTAAACTAAATTTTTTTAAAACTTTTTTTATATTGATTATACAAATGAAATAGACAATAAAATTGGATTATACAAATAAATATAAATTGTCTATATTTTGGATAGACAATATTATTAAATAGGTAAAAATTGTACATGTGATACATATTAAATCAATCCAAATTTTGTTTGACTAATTTTTTCAAAATTTCTAATATTTTTTTTATATTGTGTTTATCTTTTATGTCGAAATATTAGATATTTACATATAATATACTATTAAATATTTGTCTAATGTTATTTTTTAAATAATCTAGTAAATTATATTTTATGTTATATTTAACTTAAAATGTTCTGATATTATGATAAGTTTGTGTGGCACACTTATAAAATACTAATAAATGTGAGATTTTTAAAAAATATATTTTTCAATTAATATATTAAGAATAGTATAATATTAAAAATGAATTTTTCCAATAATTAAAATAAAATAGAAAGTCGGAGAATACAGTTATAGAAATTGGTCCATTAAGCAAATAACCATTTTAGAGGAAGAACCAAAATAACTCTAAAATAAAGAAATGTCATCTTCTTTTGTTGTTATGTTCTGTGGATAACAAGAAATAATTTTAATCTTGCGAGCATATAACATTAGTCTTCTTTGTGTCCAAGAGAAATTGCAGCCGGGGCCAGCATTCGTTCGGTTCTTTTGATTTTGATTTTAGATAAACATATTAGTGTTGTTCATTTCGCAGTTGAGAAAGTTAGGACTGTGTGAAATAATGTTCGTTCGTTCGTCATAATTTTTTATGGTCAGATATACCAGTCGAGCATAGTAATCTGTAATATAAAATTTTAATCGTCATTTGATTTTAGTGTTGCGATCAAATATTTGCGATAGAATATATGAATGAAAAAAATATTCTTATACATTTTTATGTGTTTTTCTTCTCCAAGATCTCCATTTTATGTGATTTTTTGGAACTTGTTCATAAATCAAATACATCAATTATACATCATTTAGTTTTTGATTCAGCAAATCTAATTATCATGTTTTAATCTAGTGTTATATCTCATATATTTTAGTTTGTCTAGGTAATATGTTTTGTTTTCTTTTTCTCTTTATCGTTGCATGTGCCTTTGTTTCTCTATATTTAGAGCTTTTTGTTTTTCAAATACAATGTCTTACTAACTTTTTATATCAGTAATGTTATTCAAGTTATGTATTGGTTTATGGTCATAAAGCAATAATATGATAGAAGATGTTAATTATCATATTAAATATTTTAGTTAATAATTTGATGTATTATTTTTTTGTTTATTTTAGATTCTCTTTAATACATGACATGGTTTATAATTTGATTAACTAATTTTGTTTTATAGTAGTTAAATAATTTATTTATTATTTTTTAATTTATCATATAATTTTATTATTAATTATACAACAACATTTAACTAAAAATTATTATTATGATTGTTAACAAAACAAAAAACTAAAATATAAGTAGAAAAATTATCGCATCGACAACAAAACAAACATACTTGCGGTCAAACGCTGCGATCAATCGTATACTTGCTAAACGATCAAACATGCGATAACACACTGTGATCAGTCGCACGATTGCCAAATGAACAAACATGTATCGATGATTTGTGGCCAGACGCTACGATTATAAAACGAATAATAATACTACAACGAATAACCGCAAATCGTTAGCACAAACTTTATGGCAGATAAACGAACAGTGTTATTATTACTTTTTCAGAACCTTCGAAACTTATGTTTTCACACAACAACACAGTATCGGATAGTTCTTCTCTAGGATATAATACAAAAACTGCAAATCATCATTCCAACAATGTCTCAACCTCGGTGTGCCCATCTACGCACCTCACTTTGACAAGTGGATAACCACTTTTCCGAAGCAACAGGGTTCTCCACTATCATACATCAACCAATAATGAAAACGTTGGATGACACCCAAACGAATTCTCAGATATCTAGCAAGAACGATGAACAAGAGAGTTTTTATGTTTCCAAATATTAGAATGCATAAAGTTTTACATCGGAAGTTAGAAGTTTTCTACGCAATTATATAAGGTACATGTCACTCCACTCATGTCACTACACTCATTGTCAAGTGTATAAATTGGGATTTTACACATTATAATACCAAATAACACACCAACACTTCACGCCTACACAAATGCTAATTAGACGGGCAACAAAGATGAATACACTTCCATCAGAATCTATATAAATCACGTTCGTTTGTCAATCATAATTTTTTGCAAATGCGGTTGCGAAAGACTGTTGTTCGCTTATCTGACGCAACAGTTAGGCGTTGTCGCAATTTTTTGAACGCTGAAAAAACAGTGGTGTGACTAAAAATTTACGATTAACCGCAATCGTAACTGCCAGCAACAGACAAACAAATAACATATATCGTAACTACAACCGCAATATTGACCGCAATCGCCAACGACGAAGAAACGAACAAAATTATAATCTATTTTAGTCGACATCCTATTGCTTAAACACAAACATATTTCAATCAAATATGAAACATATTGCATATGACTATCTCTTTTTACGACAACAAATTCAAGATAGCAAAATCTGTATTACTCATGTCTCTTCAAATGACTAGTTAGCCGAGATGGTCAGGAAACTATCAACACAATGCTCGATTCCATGATATGTGTGTCAAGATCGGAATCCCAAACTATGCTTGACAAAGCATAATAACATATCATTTACATTCCTCAAATATTTCTCAATTATTCTCATAGTTATTATCGTATATATGATTTTTTTGTATATTTTTTTCTTTATTTTGTATATAACAAAAATTGTACCTAATAATATAATATGAATAATACACTAAAATAACATTTTTTAAAGTTTTTGTTTGAAACCTAACACTTTAAAATTCAAATTCTAAAATATCATAACTAATAATGTAAAAATACTTGTTTAATCTAAATAAATTATAGATAAAATTAAAACATTATATTTGATTTCTTCTTTCTAATTTAGAATTGATTTTTTCACTACCAAATTTTTTTAATGTATTTTAATATTAAATATGTTGATAGCCATAGATAAACGTAGTTTGGGACGTATTTTTAATGTATTTTTTAATATATTTTAATATTAAATATGTTGATAGCATAATACATGATATCTCGCAGTTTGGGATACATTGGATTATTTGAAGGCTTTGTGGTAGATCTTTTAGTCTCAAATGTTTTCAGAATAAAGAAAATTAAACTAGATTAACGTGGGTGTTAGATTCATGTGGGCGTTATATTCATGTGGGCGTTAGATTCATGTCATTTTGAGCTCTAGATCAAAAGTTAAAGACGATTTAGTGTGGACATGTCAAGTTGATCATCTAGTTAAAATGATCATTCTAAACTGATCATTGATGCTCATGAGCAAAGGTTTACAAATGAAGCATAATGCATGACATTACATAGTTTTGGATAGATTGGATTAATTGAACGCTTTGTGGTAGCTGTTTCAGTCTCAAATGTTATCACAATATAAAAATTAAGCTAGCTTAACGTGTGTGTTGGATTCGTGTCATTCTGAACTCTAAATCAAAATTTATGGATGATTTAGTGCGGATATGTCAAGTTTATCGGCTAGTTAAATTGATTATTTTAAACTGATCATTGGTGCTCACTGAGCAAAGGTTTACAAATGAAGCATAATGCATACTATCACGCAGTTTGCGATAGATTGGATTACTTGTAGGCTTTGTCGTAGCTATTTCAATTTTAAATGTTGTCACAATATAGAGAATTAAGCTAGCTTAACGTGGGATTGGATTCATGTCATTTTGATCTCTAGATCAAAAGATTAAAACGATTTAGTGCGGAAATTTCAAGTTGATCAGCTAATAAAAATGATTATTCTAAACTGATAATTGGTGCTCATTGAGCAAAGGTTTACAAATGAAGAATAATGCATGACATCATTCAGATTGAGATATATTGGATTACTTGGAAGCATAATGCATGACATCACGCCGTTTGGAATACGTTGGATTACTTGAAAGTTTTGTGGTAGATATTTCAGTATCAAATGTTGTCACAATATAGAAAATTTAGCTAGCTTAATATGGGTGTTGGATTCATGTGGGCATTGTATTCATGTCATTTTGTGCTCTAGAGCAAATGTTAAAGACGATTTACAGCGGACATGCAAGTTGATCATCTAGTTAAAATGATCATTATAAAAACAGTAATACGACTAAAAATCTACGATCAAGTGCAATTTCAACCGGCGGCAACAGACAAGCAAACAACATATAACATAACCGAAATCGCAATATTGACCGCAACCGTATCCACATTCGCGACAGAAAACAAACGAACAAAACTATAGTATATTTTAAAACACAAACGAATGAGGTTCCATCTACTATAGAATCCGAATATTGGTTCATTGCTTCCACCACATATAATCTATGTTGGATTC
This sequence comes from Pugionium cornutum, assembly GCA_018901935.1. Classification (NCBI taxonomy): domain Eukaryota; kingdom Viridiplantae; phylum Streptophyta; class Magnoliopsida; order Brassicales; family Brassicaceae; genus Pugionium; species Pugionium cornutum. The sequence continues at coordinate 37,738,253 of CM032163.1, forward strand.
TCTCATTGATTAAGCAATTCAATATCATCACCATCACCAATCTATTGTGACACAACAACGAACCATCTACCTAAATGCTATAGTTTCATATTTCACTCAAACTAGATTCATACCCACGCCATACGTGGAGAAAAATATTCATAAATTATATTTTATTAGTAAATATAAATTAAATATTTATATAATTTTAACATTTATTTAAAATTACTTTTAACATTAATTTTTGTATATACAAATTAAGAAAAGAAAAATAATTATTTTTTACGAATTTAATAGTATTTTTTTGTTAGTTTAATAAATATATTAATTATATAACCAAATTAATAACAATCATATACTTGTAATTATTCTAATAAGTTAAACTAATTTATATATTTATTTGAAATTTATTTTAGTGATGACACGTCAGCATGGTATTTCTGTTAATAACACGTCAGAGTAAAGTTATTTTATTAAAATATTTCTCAAATAATATATTAGAGATTACGGTAGTAATTTTAATCTATTTATATTTATTTGAATAAATTAACGTATAAAAAATTTAAAAAATAAAAATTATTGTTTTTACAAATGTAGTAGTATTTTTTTGGATAGTTTTATAAATTATATTTATTATCTAACCAAATTAATATCAGTGACATGTATTGTAATTATTCTAGTAAGTTAAACCCTTCTATATATTTAAACTGAAACTCAATATGGTGTTGACACGTCAGCATGATATTTTTGTTATTAACACGTAAAGTTAAGATTACTTTTTTAAAAAATTTCTCAAATAATATATTAGGGATATGAAACATATTGCATATTGCATAGGACTATCTCTTTTCACGACAATAAATTCAAGATAGCAAAATCTGTATTACTCATGTCTCTTCAAATGACTAGTTAGTCGATATGATCAGCAACTATTATCAACACAATGCTCGATTCCATGATATGTGTTGTCAAGATCGGAATCCTCAACTATGCTTGACAAAGCGTAATAACATATCATTTACATTCCTCAAATATTTCTCAATTATTTTCATAGTTATTATCGTATATATGATTTTTTGTATATTTTTTTCTTTATTTTGTATATAACAGAAATCTTACCTAATAATATAATATGAGTAATACCTTAAAATAATATTTTTTAAAAAAAATTTGTTTCAAATAGAATATTATAAAATTAAAATTCTAAAATATCATAACTAATTATATAAAAATACTTATTTAATCAAAATAAATTATACATAAAGTTAAAACATTATATTTGACTTCTTTTTTCTAATCTAAAATTTGTTTTTTTCTCTATCAAAAAATTTTAATTTATTTTAATATTAAATTTGTGTTATTATTGTAAATTTAAATTGCTTATTTTTTTAATCTCTAATATGATAAATATGTTGATAGCCATAGATAAACCAGGATGCAAAAAAGTTGCAGTGGGGATACATTTATATTACTAAAATAGAATGGACAAAGTAATATTAAAATTTATAGAAAAAAATAAGTTTATTGAAAGATGATAAATCTAAAAAAAATAATAAAAAAAAATTGAAAAATATTAATAACGTGTGGGTGTCTAATTCAAACTAAACTGAAAAATGTCATATAATTAGTTACGTCTTAGGTTACTGGATTCAATTTTGGCTGGAGACATCCAAATAAAACTTGTCTTAATAGAAAACAAAAATTAGATGGGACACAAATATTTGAATATTATCCTAAATAATATTTTTAAAAGTTTTTTTATTTTAAAACTAAAAATTAAAATTTCAAAAATAACACAAATAATTATATAAAAATATTTATTTATTATAAATAAAAATATATATAAATTTAAAATATTATATTTGCATTCATTTTTCTAATTTAAAATTTATTTTTTTATTAATTTTTTTTAATATATTTAATTTTAATTTTTGTTATTATTTAAAATTTAAATTAATAATATTAATTTTAAAATAATTTTTTTAAAAATTGCCACAAAAATTCTTTAAAAATGTACATACTTTAGAAAAAAATGCTTTTATATGTAATTTTATTTTATTTACCATTGATTCGTCATCTCTCCTTCTCTATAGTAAATAAAAAAGAAAGAAAAAAAATTCCCTCTGGCAAAAGCAAGTGCAAAGGCATGAGTGACTTTAGAGTTAAGTGACTTAAATCTTTGAGGTTTACATACTTATGGCATCATTATTCACAACCATTTAACCCTCTCTCTCTCTAGATTAGTACTCGACCTTTATGCTTTTCTACTAATCTCCTTTCAGATCCTTCTTTTGCTTCTTTTCAGTCTTTCTTCGATTTCTTGACTCCACTCTCCATTTTATGATTTCTTGGTGGTATCAGGAAGGAGTTAGCACACCGATTTCTTGATAAAGCAAATCGTGTTTAGATAATTCTCTTCGTCCTCCGATCTGGGTTTTTCTCTTGTTGTTATAATTTCATACCCAAGTAGAAATTTAGAAGACTGTGGGGTTTTAGGGTATACCTTCTTCGGGAATTTGGATAAAGGTACAAACTTTAAATTGGGGAAAAATCGGAAATGATTCAGCTACTGTTTCTGGTTCTATTCATGGAAGGTGCGATTGCTTTCTTACTGCTGATTAAGATTGGTCCTTTGAGGGAGCTTGTGATTAAAAGCCTTGACCAACTGAAGATGGGTAAAGGTCCTGCCACTGTGAAAACAATCGCTGGAACTATGTCTGTTATACTTTTCTCCAATCTCATGAGCATCATTAAGATCCAGAACAAAGGTGCAAAGCTTGGGACAATGTCTCCCATGGATCAGGTCCTTTGGAGAACCCATTTGCTTGAAGCTTCTCTAATGGGTTAGTTTCTTCCCTCTTCTTTCTCTCTTGCTTAGCTTCTATGATCTCAGTAGAACCACATGGCTTTTTGTTGATTGATTGTTGCCTTGCTTTGTCTTATCTGTTGGCTTTTAGATTATGGTTTCTGAACCAAAGGCCAAGTCATTGTTAGTTAGATAAGTTTCAAACTTGTTTCCTGATTAACAGTAACGAAAGCCATCGATTATTGATCTTAAACTGCCGATTACAGCTAAGAATAAATGACCAAACCGAATGAAAGAACAAAAGGTATACAAGAGGTTTGTTGAAGAGATCTCCTAAATCTCCCAAAGACAACTCAATGCTCTTATTTGTATGCTGCTAATCTGTTTTCTGGTGTAATAAATTGGGTTTGATGCAGTCTCTTATCAATACTTCTATTGGTTGCTTGAGATTTTTCCTTTTAGGCTTAGAAGGATTTCGAAAAATATTGAGCTTTGCAAGTGTACATTTGCTTAATGATCTTGGCAGGAGTTGTTCTTTTCCTCGGCTTCGTAATTGACAGAATGCACCACTACCTCAGAAAGCTAATCAATTTAAGAAGCAACGTCGGGTCATCAAAAGAAGAAGTTGAAAAGCTGCAGAAAGAGAGAACCGAACTGAAGGAGAAAGAGGAGAAGGCATCCAAGGAAATCAAGCAGCTGCAAGAAAAGCTTTCATCTATTTCAGAGAGACTTAAAAAAGCAGAGACAGAGACGAAAGAGAACGAAAAGAAGCTTGAAACCGCTGAAACTCATGTCACAGCGCTTCAGAAACAGTCTGCAGAGCTGCTTCTGGAGTATGATAGATTGCTAGAAGACAACCAAAATCTTCAAAGCCAAATTCTGGGGAAAACAAAGAGCTGATGTAAAATTGTTCACAAGGGGGTTTTAGCGTATTGGTTAACACTGGTGATGAAGTAGCAGCAATTCTTGCAAATATTTTTGCTTTTAGTGTATGGATTCTGAAACCTGTTCTTGTTACTAATCCATCTCTATGGAATGTTTGACTTGAGTCTGCTAAATTCACTATTGCAAGTACAGTGTTGTTTCAGATATCTTCTGCTTTCTTTTTCTCTGTAGCTTGAAGTTTGTATCTAAACTTCTTGTTCCTTTTGCTTCTACAAGGTTTAAAAAGAGAAGCAAGATCCCAAGCTCGCAACGCTTTTTCTACGTGTGTTCAAAAGCTCTTTAATGTCAAAACTCAACCTACTTTAGTCTCTCTGAAAAGAAACTATGACAGTCAAATATGTAGCATCTTTTGGACAATCACTGACCTAAGCTTGAAGCAACAAGCAAATCTATCCACGTTTAGATCCCAAAGCATGAAGTATCTTCTTCCTAGGACCCTGAAGAAATAACATACATACCTTGAAAATACAGAACTTGAATCTAAGAGATAGCAATGGTAGAATTATCTTACTTAATTATCATCATATTACTGAATTGAGTTAAAAGTTCAGACAATGAATTAGTAAGGTAAGTTGAAATTAAGCATGAGCTTATCATGGTATGAGCATAGCTTTGAGATCATCATCAGTCATATGCATTAGAGCATTTCATCCAAACAAAGAATTACAATCGATGATCTGCTCAAATTCATACTATTAAACGGGATCCGCAGAATCAGAAACAAACTTCCACTTTACAGAAAAGAGTCAAGAAGCTAACAGAAATAATCGGGAGAGATCCACACAAAATAAAAATACTCTCTTATATATGAGAGTCCCTGTACAATGACTCAATTAGAACTCTAAACAGACTCTTTTTTAACCAATCATTTTGCCAGCTCATAAGTCTCTCTTCCATTTAGCAGTTTACCTCTTTTCTATCTTCTTCAATTCTTATTTCCTGCGATAATACACTCCAAGGTGTATCAATACCCCCGTTAATGAGATTGAGCTTATCCTCAAGCTCAAAACTCGAAAACTAGTGCTTGATATCGCAAACTTTCAACCAAGAGTTTTCACAATCCGGTAATCCTTTCCAATGCACCAAAGCCAACAGAAAACCTTCTTTATCGTACTTAGTATCCAAAATTGCATCTGGTTCAATAATGATCTCATCAGCTACGGTAAACGCAGTAGGAAATGGAATGGTCTCATGACTCTGCCCCCTCACATGTTTCAGTTGAGACACATGAAACACCGGATGTATTTTAGAGTTCATAGGCAAACGCAAACGATAAGTAACCTGTCCAACGCATTCTAACACTTCAAAAGGACCAAAGTAACGAGCATACAACTTCTGATTCAACTTTTGTTGCACCGATTGCTGCCTATAAGGCCTCAATTTCAAATAAACCATGTCGCCCACATAAAAATTCAATTCATGCCTGTGTTTATCAGTTGAAGCTTTCATTTGCTGTTGTGCTCTATATAGATGATCTTTAATATGCGTAAGCATCACATCTCTTTCCAACAGCATCTGTTCCAACTCAAAATTTGATGTAGATCTTTGTTCAAAACTTAGCAGTTGGGGAGGATCTCTGCCATACACAATTTTAAAAGGAGTTGATTAAACAGATGAATGAAAACTTGTGTTGTACCAAAGTTCTGTCCAACACAAAAATTGCGACCACTTCTTCGGATGTGTTGAAGTAAAGTAGCGAAGATATGTTTTTAGACATCGATTCAATACTTCAGTTTGTCCATCCGTTTGAGGATGAAAGGAAGTATTGAATTTCAACCTTGTTGCAACGAGTTTAAAACATTCTTTCCAAAAGCCACTCATAAATATCTTGTCCCGATCAGAGATAATTGACTTGGGATATCCATGTAACCTGACAATCTCCTTGATGAATTTTAGAGCAACATCTACGACAGTAAAGGGATGCTTCAGAGGGATAAAATGGCCATACTTGCTTAAACGATCCACCACAACCATTATGACATTTACCCCACGAGAATTTGGTAACCTTCTATGAAGTCCATAGGGATTTCTTCCCAAATTCTCGTAGGTATTGGTATCGGTTGTAATAATCCTGGAGGACACAATGTGGAGTACTTACTTGTTTGACAAATTGAACAAGCAACCACATAGTCTTGGACCGTTTTTCGCATATTCGTCCAATAGAACACCTCTTGAATTATCTTGATAGTTTTAAGTACACCTGCATGTCCCCCTAGCTTACTGTTGTGAAATTCATCGAGTATCAATGGAATAAACTTTGATTATTCAGGAATTATCAATCGTTGTTTATATAACAACCGGCCTTGCACATTTTTACTTCTTTCCCTTCACTGAAGCTCTGAATAATATCCTGAATGGCAGTATCTGCTTCAGCCTCCGCAAAAATGTCATGAATTTGCAATGTTGTAGGAATTACTACAACCATTAGAGAAGCCAACACAGTTGCATTCTCTTCATGAATAATTCTGGATAACCCATTAGTTGCAGAATTTTGAATACCCGGCTTGTACTCAATCACAAAATCGTATCCCAACAGTTTAACAAGCCATCTCTAGTATTCCATCGTCACTTCTCTTTGCTCTGAGAGGAATTTCAAGCTCTTTTGATTTGGTCTTATAATAAATCTTTCTTCCCAACAGATAATGTTTCCAGTTGAGAATTGCAAGCACAATGGCCATTAATTCTCGTTCATAAATCGGTTTTAACTTCTCTTTCTCCGACATGCCATGACTGAAATAAGCAATAGGGTTTTTAGATTGCATCAACATAGCTCCAAGGCCAAAACCAGAAGCATTAACCTCTAACGCAAAGTTCTGAGTAAAATCCGGTAAGGCTAATACCAGAGCAGAAACCATTATAGATTTTAGCTGAGTGAAATCATATTGAGCAGACTCAGTCCAAACAAATGGATCCTTCTTAGGTAATTCAGTTAATGGTTTAGCTAAGGATCCATAATGACAAACAAATCTTCTATAGTATCCCGTGAGGCCAAGAAACCCACATAATTCTTTCACATTCTTTGGAACTAGCCATTTCTGAACTGCTGTTGTTTTTTTTGATCTGTTGCCACTCCCAATGTGAAATAACATGTCCCAAATACTCAACTTGATTCTGTCCAAACGCACATTTTTTCATATTGGAAAATAGACATTGCTTCTGAAATATCTTCAAAACCATTTCCAAATGTTTAACATGTGCTTCTAAATTTTTGTTGTATATTAAGATATCATCGAAGAATACCAACACAAATTTTTGCAGAAATGGCATGAATATTTCATTTATCAATGCTTGGAAAGTAGCAGACGCATTTGTTAAACCAAACGGCATCACTAAAAATTCATAATGCCCTTCATGTGTTCTAAACGCTGTCTTTTCAATGTCTGCCTCCTTCATCCGAATTTGGTGATAACCCGATCTCAAATCCAACTTAGAAAACAGCTTGGCACCATGAAATTCATCAATAAACTGGTCTATTATTGGAATTGGGAATTTATCAAGAATTGTGGCTCTATTCAAAGAACGATAATCCACACAAAACCGCCATGAATTATCTTTCTTCTTCACCAACAAAACAGGACTTGAGTACGGACTATGGCTCTGACGAAACTTCTTGCTGACAACATTTCACCAACTAGTTTTTCCATGGTTTCAATGTGAGCATGAGGGTATCTATAAGGTCTTACACTTATTGGACCAACCCCTTCTTGAAGAATTATCGCATGCTCACATCCTCGTATAGGTGGTAATCCTTTAGGTTCTTGAAAAACATCATCAAACTGTTTCAAACCAACAGGAATCGGTTCTGAAATTTGATCATGATCTTGTGAAACCAGTGTGTTTAAACTCATTCTCATACCCTTATTACACCAGTACTGCTTTGTTTGAAGTGATTTTGGAGACAATTTACTCATGTGCAAGCTACTGTCTCCTTTCAACATAACTGATTTCCCATGATATTGGAATGAGAGTTCATGAGTCTCCCACTTCATCTCACACTTGCCCAATGTACGCAGCCAATGAACTCCCAAAATCATATCATCATTACCCAACTCCAAAACAATTCAATCAACCTGAAATGATAATTCTTGTAACCAAATTTCCACATTTCGAAAAATTTCAACACTCTTAACTGTCATTCGTGTCCCCAATATTACCTTAACATTGCCATTATGCTCCGGATGTAAATGAGATTTCTGAACCATCTCAGGGATAATAAAATTGTGGGTTGCTCCACTGTCCAGCATTACAATTACTTGTTGTCTTTTTATAGAACCCACAAGTTTTGTAGCTATTGGAGAATCCGATTCTGATAGGTGCACCTGACATGGCATTTCCACGATTAAATAATATTTCATTCTGGTTGTTGCCACCAAGTCTCTTGCCCATTTAATAGAATTTTTTAATGAATTTTGGCTCGATTGATAAAAAAAAAATGGGACTAAAATACTTCTTCGAACTTAATGCACAAATAGATAGAATAACAGCAAATAACATCTTTCTAGCATCCATATTCGTCGAACAAGAATTTCACGTTCTTCTTTTCGGGAAGAGAGGATTAGGAAAATCCTATTGATTGTAGCTTTCTCCAGACCCCCGGGAGATACACCCAAAAAAGAGTTCAATGTCAATTCCATACATTCTGAATTTTGTTCCTCTCCTTTAATTTCCATTTCCTCCTCCTCTTGTTCTAATACTTCCACTTCAAAACCTTCTACCATAGTCAGATTTTGCAACATTTGCTTTGCACACACATGGTCACGTGAGTATTTTTTGTCACATTTAAAGCATAATCCCTTCTTACGTTTCTCGGATAATTTAGCTGGTGCCAATCGTTGAAAAGGGCGTTGAATCTGTCTACTTGGTGGTCTTTTCACCATATTCTGGGTTTCTAACATCACATTCTTTTATTTCCACCTTTGTTGGCTCCGATTCTCAGACTCGTAATGATCTCTATTCTTAGAAAATCGATCATTCTATGCCATTTCTTTACAAACCACCCGATACAAAGAGCTTGATTCCATCTGATTAGATGAAGAAATTATTTTCGGAAAATCCAGTGGTTTACACATATTCACCACTTCTCGCATCTCGGGCTTTAAACCGTTCATGAATATCCCTTCCAACTGTTTATTCGATAACCCATGAACTTGTGAAGAAAAGTCTTCAAATTGGTGAATTTATTCAGCAATATACCCTTTCTGTTTCACTGCAAATAAGGTTTGGATGGGATCCCGGATTTTCTCTTTACTGAATCGCACCACCAACCTCTCCTTAAAATCTCTCCAGTCAAGGAATGGTTGTTGGTGAACTTCGCTATTGAACCAGCTTAAAACGTCTCCCTCTAAACTCATCGACACCAGTTTGAGTTTCTCTTCATCAAAATAACCTCCCAATCTGAAAAATCTCTCTACTCGCGAAATCCAGCCATAAACATCAATTCCCCAAAAAATCGGCATCTCCACACGTTAAACCAAGCTATCTCAATTCCCAATCAATACATTACGATTTTCATTTTCCATTCGCCTACTACTATGGCCAGGTTCCCAGTTAGCAAAACGTACATGCACCGGAGACATGAGACTTCGCGGATTGCTTCCTTGCATCGGCATCTTGCCGACTTTCTTCGATTTGTCTTGCTGTAAGAAAGATAACAAATTCTCAAATTTGGAGTCGATTTTATCATCAAAAGCGTAAATCGTCTCCTCGATCGCTTTAAACTTCTGTGCCGACTGTTTTTCATGATCGAGAAGAGTTGCGCTCGTCTTCTGAAGCTGAACAGCAATGACGTCAATCATCAGTCTTGATGGAGGTAATAATTGTTGATCTTCCTGTTCTGGTAGCTTTTGCGACATTTGATCCCGAATCACCATGCTCTTTCAGCTTGCGAGATTACTCGATCCAACGTCACTACGCACCAATTTGTTAAGAATCAAACTTTTATTTTATCCAAAAAAGAATTACAACTGATGATCTGCTCAAGTTCATACTCTTAAGCGAGATCCACAAAAACATAAACAAACTTCCATTTTACAGAGAAGAGTCCAAAAGCTTACAGAGAAGAGTCCAAAAGCTAACAGAAAGCATCGGGAGAGATCCACGCAAAAGAGAGATACTCTCTTATATATGAGAGTCTTTGTACAATTACTCAATTAGAACTCTTATATATGAGAGTCTATGTACAATGACTCAATTAGAACTATAAACAGACTCTTTTTTAACCAATCATTTTGCTAGCTAAGTCTCTCTTTCATTCAGCAGTTTACCTCTTTTCTATCTTTCATGCGATAATACACTCTCCAAGGTGTATCACATCCATATCAACCTGGAAGAGAAAGCATTAAGTAATCTAACAGTAAATACATTTAACATACTTCTTCCACTTGAAATGCAGTTGAATATTTCTCTTGATTCAATGATTCTAGTACTGGTGAAACATTCATTGCAAGCTAATAAGCTATACTGCATAAAATACTGATGAAGAAGTATAGTTATAGAAAATGAATTGCATATGCTTGCTGTGATTTCTTCGTGGTTGCTTTGTTCGAAGTTGTTCTAGTCTCAGATTTGGTTTCACCTGCAATGTTCTTTATGGCTTTTCTCGTAGATCCCATACGACCAAACTAGCTCCTCGTCCACTTTGCAAGCCATGATGTTTCTTTTGGAGCTTCAAAAGGAGATCTTTTGGAGCAAGTGTTAAGGAAACAAATGATGATCTTTATTTCACGAATCAATGTTCAGTACAACACAAATTCATACTCATCTTTTCAGAGAATCACAGGAAGAACGATTCTTCTGATTGGAATGAGATCGAACAAACAAAAATGAGAGAAAGAGATTACAAATTTTTGGATAACATTCTAAGAATATTTTCTTTTCTTTTATACTTTGTTTCTGTTTTCTGTTTTCTAGGTGCTTCAGCCCCAACTCCCGCCAATTCTTTGTAATCCCTCATTTACTCAATTAGCCACTGTTTTATTGCCACGTATACAAATCGCCAACTGTAAGTTTGCTATAACAAATCCTCCCTGTTTAGACAACCTTGACCCCAAGCTTGAAAAGAGGGAAACTTGTTCTGAAAATCAAACAGAAATTCCAAAGTAGCCTCATCCACACTTTCATTCTTCCATTTCACCAACACTTTAGTTGCAACCTTTCCTTGCCGATTCACCATTTTCCATTGCAAAATACTCTCCGGTTCCTTGGCAAAAACATCTTGCACAATCGATGGCAGCATGTTTGCGACTTTAGCAGTTCCCACCATCAATTTAAGTTGTGATACATGAAAAACAGGGTGTATTAGGCCATTGCCCCACATTTATCCACAATCCTAAAGGGTCCATAGTACTTTGGAGCAAACTTTTGATTCACTCGATTGTCCATTGAACTTTGCTTATACGGCTGCAATTTGACATAAACATAATCACCAATATTGAAATTGCGATCAGTTTGATGTTTGTCTGCAGCTTGCTGCATCCTGTGCTGAACTCGAAGTAGATGGAACTTAAGAACTAATAACATATTTTCCCTATCTTGAAGACACTGAGCTACCACTGTTACTTTAGATTCTTCCAGTAAATAAGGAAGATGTTGAGTAGGAGCTTGTCCGTAAACAGCCTCATAAGGAGTTATTTGAGTGGCAATGTGAAAATTGGTATTGTACCAAAAATTCTGCCAAAGGAATCCACTTACTCCAGAGATGAGGGCGATCATTGCACATACACCTCAAATAAGTCTATCTATTAAAAACCTCTGTTTGACCATCACTTTGAGGATAATAAGTTGTAGACATATTAAGAGAAACCCCTTGTAAAGTAAAGAGTTCTCGCCAAAATTCACTCAAGAAGATTGTATCTCTATCACTAACAATTGAGCTTGGAAAGCCATGTAAATTGAAGACATTATCCAAGAACAGTTGAGCCACGGAAACAGTAGTATAATGATGGGAGAGAGTCATGAAATGAGCTGCTTTACTCAATCTATCAACAACCACAAATATGATGGATTTACCAAAAAATAAAGGTAATCCCTCAATGAAGTCCATTGAGATATTTGTCCATATAGCATTTGGGATTGGTGAAGACTATTATAAACCTAGATAAGCAGAAGTATCATACTTACATTGCTGGCACACATTGCAATTGCGAATGTAAGCTTGAATATCTTTAGCCATTTTTTCCAGTAAAACAAACTCTTTACCCTCTTATGTGTAGCATCTCTTCCTGAATGTCCTCCTGTACTAGAACAATGAAGCCATTCCAGTATAGAGTTTCACAGATTAACATCCATTGGGACCACAATCTTACTCTTTCGTCATAAAATATTTTGAGCCCATGAATAATATTTCTGCTCAGAAGGATTGTTTTTGACTACAGTTATCAAAGACTTGATTTCTGAATCATTTTCATAGCAGTCTTGGATCTGCTTCAAAAGATCACCTTCTAATATTGACATTGCCATATGAAGAATTTCAGATCCTTGAATTGGAGACAAAGCATCAGCTGCCACATTATCTTTACATTGCTTGTATTTAATCTCATAATCGAACTCAAGAAATTTTGGTAACCACTGTTGTTGGATTGGGGTGTTTTATCTCTGTTCTAACAGATACTTCAAACTCCTCTTATCTGTTTTTTTTCACAAAATGTCTAATAAGCAGGTAATGCCTCCATTGTTGCACAGCAAACATGACAGCTAATAACTCCTTTTCATAGATGGAGAAATTCAACTGTTTTCCCTTAAGATGTCGACTTATATAAGCCTACAACCCCAATGCCATTACCACAAGCATTAGTTTCCACTACAAAAGCTTTATTAAAATCTGGCAAGGCTAAAACAAAAACTTTACAGAGAGCTTTCTTAAGAGTGATGAAAGCTGTTTTTGCTTCTACAGACCAAGAGAAACAATCTTTTTTTGTCATGTCATTCAAGGGTCTAGATATTGTGCCAAAATTACGAACAAACCTTCTGTAATAACCAGCTAAGCCAAGAAATCCTCTGAGTTTTTTGAGATTTTAAGGAATTACCCATTTTGCTACAACTTTAATTTTCTTAGGATCTGTTGAAATTCTGCAGCATGTATAAAATGGCTTAAGTACTCCACACGATCAGTAGCAAATTCACACTTACTCCTCTTTGCAAACAACTGATTTTTCTGCATTGTTTCAAACACTTTCCTGAGATGTTCCACATGACTCTCCGTAGTTGGACAGTATACTAAAATATCATCAAAGAATATCAACACAAATCTTCTCAGAAACTATTTAAAAACTGCATTCATAAGACCTTAAAAAGTGGTTGGTGCATTAGTTAACCCAAATGGCATCACAATATATTCATAATGTCCATTATGCGTTTTAAATGCTGTCTTATGAATATCTTGAGGGTCCATTCTCATCTGGTGATAACCTGCTCTAAGATCGATCTTAGAATATACCAGAGACCCTCCTAATTCGTACATTAACTCTTCAATTAAGAGAATGGAAAATCGATCATTTACTGTCATTCCATTCAAACATCTATAATCTACACATAACCTCCAACTTCCATCCTTCTTTTTCACTAAAACAACCGGAGATCCATAAGGACTTGAACTTGTTTGAATGGCACCACTGTCCAATATTTCTTAAACAATCTTATCAATTTTATTCTTCTGATATATGGCATATTTGTAAGGTTTTTGATTTACGGGATTTGATCCCTCCATCACAGGAATCTTATGGTTATCCTTTTTATAGGGAGTAATACTCTTATCTCCTGACCCGTTCCTCGCAATCCAGTTTGATGTTGTATGCTTCTTGGGATGAGTTTTTTCATAAAGCGTGCCTAATAGAAGACATTGTCGGACAGACTAGGATTGAAACATCCTAATGTGCATTTGGGTGTCCATTCTTAGTTCTGCAAAGTATGCGCTAACCAAATAATCTTCGGGAAGATTAACTCTTATTCGAATCAACTCAAATCGACCATGATATTCTATGATTCCATCGGTTTCTTGAAGTAGCTTTAGTTCAGCTATAGGATCATCAAGAATCTCATCAAACCTCTCTTTCAATATAGCTTTATACTCTAACCAGTTTCTCATTACATCTCTGCCTAATTCCGATTGAATCACAAATTGATGCCAAACTGAAGCAACACCATCAAAATGATTCGAAGCTATTCCCATTTTTAATTCTTTGGAAGTATTATCGATGTCAAAAAATTTGCTCTACTTTGAACAACAACTCTTTAACTTTATCTCCCTTGAATCTTGGAAAATCAAGCTTTACTAACCTAGTAATTCCAAAATAGTTAACATTGTTACCTTGTCGGATTCCGCGATTCAATTCTAGAGAGTTGAGTTGGATAATTGGTGTCGTAGAAGTAGCAGGAGATTGTCCCTGTATATGTTCTTCTTCGCTTGTTGTTGGTAGTCCGTGATTCGATGTAATGAGTCGAATTGCTTTGAACATGTCTGCTATATTTTTATCAACTTTGGAATTTTGGTTCGAGATTGCCTCTTCTAATGCTTCGATACGAGTACCAAAGGTTTCTCCAACTTCGCGAACTACAACTTCTTTAATCAAAGCTTGTGATCTTGTTTCAGCCATTATTATCCGAGGTTAAGAGTTCTGATACCAATCTTAAGGAAACAAATGATGATCTTTATTTCGTGAATCGATGTTCAGTACAACACAAATTCGTACTCATATTTTTAGAGAATCACAGGAAGAACGATTCTTCTGATTGGAATGAGATCGAACAAACAGAAATGAGAGAAATAGATTACAAATTTTTGGATAACATTTTAAGAATACTTTCTTCTCCTTTATACTCTGTTTTTGTTTTCTGTTTTCTAGCTGCTTCAGCTCCAACTCCCGCCAATTCTTCGTAATCCCTCATTTACTCAATTAGCCACTATTTTATTGCCACGTATACAAATCACCAATTGTAAGTTTTCTATAACAGCAAGTCAATAACAACAGAATCAAAACACCAAAACATAAATAATTTTGCAGGCAGCATTGAATAAATTTAAAGCAAGCAAGGAAAAGCTACAACCTAAATATACTTGAAATTTGGGCCCTTGTCATCATGGAAAAGATCATACTCCCACTTATTGTCATCTTACCTTTCTTTGAAAAGCATTAGGTTAATACGCTTATCAGACTTTCGTTTCTATCTTATGCTAAGAAAAAGGTGAAAGCATTAAGATTGAATGTGTGTGGTATGTCGAATAGGACACCATCTCCAATCAAATCAAATGAAAATGGAGAATTGAGAACATTACACAAGCAAAAACATCTCATTAACATGTTGAAACTTGAAGATGTCAATAAACATAATTGTAATGAAATTGTTTTTCCACGTAAGTCCATCAATTTTTGATTGGCACTCTGACAAATTAATCAAATAGAATTTTTGATATCAAAAAGTAATAATCAAATAGTATAAAAGAATAATAATCAATTAGTATAATCATAAAAACTATCAAAATTTCAAAATTAACTAAAATTATAAATTTTGTTGATATGTATTTTTGTTGGATGTATTTTTCTAATTTATTAAATACCAAAAGAATAGGATATGACAAAGTTTCGTATGTTTATACATCCTGACGATATCGAATTCATTCAATGAATATATTTACCAAGATCGATCATACTTACAATAGACACTATACTGGCAAGTTAAGATATGAAACAGTCGGATTCCGCATCTTTTCCATCACTTAAACATTCACCAGATTTAATTAGGGATCTTTGGAATATTAAATCTGCTCCAAAATTACATCATTTCTTTGGAGAAATACTTTAGAAATATTTTAGAATGGATAGGCCAAATATAAGTGGAAAACTAAGATGGAAAACAACAAGAACTTCTTCCATAACCCAAGTGGAAGAAGTCAACTGTCAAGATAGGTTAAAGTGTAGTTTGATGCTTTTTTGCTGAGCATTTTGGTAATAGTGATTTGGGTTGGATGTTTCGTAATGAATGTTAGCCGGATCCGGCTCCAAAGCCCAGATCCGACAAAGTGACCCGAAGAAACTTATTAAACCGAATTGGATCGAGGCCCAAGAATTGAGGCCGGATCGGGTTGACAAAGTCCAACCCGCAAAGTGAAAACGCACGTTTTAAACTGAGAAGTAACGTCAAAAGGGCGAATAAAAACTCAGTTGTCATGATTCGGTAATTAATTTGAAGTCGATAGTTACGATTTTTATTATAAATAGAAGCATTTACTCATGTAAAAATGGGGATCACTTTTTGATAATAAAATCAAAATTTCTTGAGAATTGGCCATCTAAATTCAGCTCTCACATTTGGCGCCATCAGTGGGCACGAAGAAGAATACACGACTTCACGTAGTTCCTCCGAAGAAATGTCAGGATCCATCGACGACCATTCGAATGCCCTTTCCAAGATCAAGGCTCTTCTCATGGACCTCGATTCCACCGCCGACACACAGAAGGAATCGAACGAAGCTCTTGTCGCTCGATTCAATGAACATGAAGACCAGGTCTTGTTACAACTAACGAACCTTGCCACTACGCAGGCAGAACTCAAGGCAAGGATAGCGGTGATTACCGGGTTGGAACCAGTGGAGCCCCTACCGGTTAGCAACCCCGATCAGCTCGGGGCAGTGGCTCGCAACCAACCCAATGCATCTTCGCCTTGGTTCGTCCCAGGGTTAACACCCGCAAATGCGATAACTCGCCAACTTCAGCCCGCTTCTCCCAGAAGAATCAATCTAAACCTCAGCCTTCCTCGCCAACATGGAAGCCCGGGAAGATTTGGAAACGATAATGATTGCTAGGTTGGCAGTCAGAACATGCCAAGCATAAGCGGATACGAGAATATGAAGCGATCGATAGACAAAGTGAATGCGGAGCTGATCGCTATGACATCTAAAGTGCACAAGGCATCCATCGTGACTCCTGAAATCGATCGCGTGATCAAAGAAACCGCAAAATCTCCTTTCACAGCCCGGATATTAAACACTCACATTAAGGATACATGGAAGCTGCGTCTTTCTACCTTTGAGGGTGATTCAGATCCGAAGGCTTACATGACCGCATTTCATATTGCCGCGAACCGGGCTCATTTTACCGAAGAGGAGAGGGACATGGGGTATTGTCGACTCTTTGCGGAGAACTTAGTGGGTTCAGCCCTGGAATGGCTTTCGCAGTTGGAGGGGAATTCCATTGACAACTTCACTTAGCTCTCAATAGTTATTATCAAACATTACTCCATTTTCATGGGAAAGGGGACGATCGATGCCAACCTGTGGAATGTGATTCAATCGGAGACGGAACCCTTGTGGAGTTACATAGACAACTTCAAAAAGGTCAAAGCTAAAGTTGCTAGAGTGAGCGATTCAATGACGCTCGCCGCACTTAAGCATGGGCTTTGGCATTAGTCACAGTTTCGATTCAACCTCACGATTCACAAACCTAAAATGGTAGAGGATGTGCTGCACCGTTCTACGAATTGGATCGTAGCAAAAAAAGAAAAACTAGCTCTCGCAAAGAAATTCAAACCGTAAAAAGCCACCGCGGAGCACTCCCCAAGTCCTAGGAAATTCGAGAAAAGAGAGGGGCGTTACCGGAGAGGGTACGGATCAAGAACGCAGACCTACAACATCGAAAGGAGTTCCCTAAATAAATATAGAGTTTTCCATCACGAAGAAGAGGGTGAGACTAACACGCCTTTTGCGATATCCATAAGTGAAACGGGCATGTGACGAAGGACTGTTTCAAGCTAAGGGACTTGTTGACCGCAAAATACCTAGCAAGTGATCTGCATGGGCTCGATTCCGAGCTGGAGTCCAAACTCGAGCTGAATTCAAAATATACATCCTGACGATATCGAATTCATTCAATGAATATATTTACCAAGATCGATCATACTTGCAATAGACACTATACTGGCAAGTTAAGATATGAAACAGTCGGATTCCGTATTTTTTCCATCACTTAAACATTCACCACATTTAATTAGGGAACTTTGGAATATTAAATATGCTCCAAAACTACATCATTCCTTTGGAGAAATACTTTAGAAATATTTTAGAATGGATAGGCCAAATATAAGTGGAAAACTAAGATGGAAAACGACAAAAACTTTGAAAATGCATGAAAAATGGAAACAACATCTTGGCAGAAAAAACTAAAACAAAGCACCATCAGAAAAAATGGAAACAACATCGTTGAAGCAAAAAGGAAAATAGCATCATTAAAAAAGAAAGCATCATCAGGAAAAAAAGGAAAAACAACATAATAAAATTATTCTTGAAGATGGAAATAGAAATCTTCTAAATAGTGAATAAGAAATTCATGTATCTAGAGGAGTGTGATTTTAGGTTTCTATTCACGTTTTTTTGAACAAAAACATAGAGAGATTTGTGAGTTGTGAGAGAGAGTTTTTTTAGGGTTTTCAAAAAATAGTTTTTGGTGATCTGGTCGGTTCACTTCAAGCGAAAATGTTTATGCGTTGAAGTGATCAAGACATATAGTTGAAATATATTTTTGGGTAGATTAAAGATTGTTTGGTTGCAATATTGAAGAATAAAGTTAATTAAATTCAAAATTAAATGTAATTGTAAAAAATCAACTTAACAAGATTCTAATTAATAAAGATATAGTTTCGTGGAATTGATGGTTTGGAATTATCTCAAACTTTCAAACTTCTTCCATAACTCAAGTGGAAAGTCAATTCTCAAGATAGGTTAAAGTGTAATTTGATGTTTTAAGATAGATTAAAATGTAATTTGATGTTTTAAAATAGATTAAAGTGTAATTTGATGCTTTTTTGCTTAGCATTTTGGTAATAGTGATTGGGATTGGATGTTTCGTAATGAGTTTGGTTTTTTTGTCAAATGTGGTATGGCCACGGCTCCTAAGCGTACGATCAATAGATGGAAACTAAGCTACCACGAGATATAATTTGTATGTATCAAAAGGGATCATAACAGGTGATCTGGCTTGCAAAAAAAAAAGCATAATCTCCAACATGACCTAAAAAATTTGATTTTTGTTCTTGTTTACAAAAAAGCGGTTTCGGTCTTAGTCCCAAAAAAATCTTACTGGACCTACGATCCAAAGTCCGAGGATGTACGTGCTTTAGCTTCTTTTCTTTACAACATTTTTAAACTTTTACATACTCTTTCTTTTATATACTAAATAATTTCTCTTCCAGATTTCTAATGTAAAATATTTATTCTTAACTTAGCTAACAAATATATAACTAATGATATAATAAATATGTGTAGGGATAATTGTATAAAATAATATTATTTTAAATTTTTGTTTTAAATATAACATTAATTATTTAAATTTCTAAAAATAACATAAATTTAATAATAAAATAATTAAAATCTCTTTCTAATAAAAATAATTTAAACTCTAAATTAAAAAAAATCCAAACATTATGTTTTAATTTTATATATTATTATTTGAGGTAAATAATAATTTTTATATAATAATTTATGTTATTTTAAAAGATTTATTTTTAATATGTTAGATATGAAAGATAAATTTAAACTACTCTTTTGAAAACCATATTAAACTTATTAAGCACCTTAAAACGAAAACAAATCAAGCTAACACAAAGTTTCAAAAGAACAAGGGAAAACTTTAACCTTAGGTTTTTTTTATCTTTTTCCAGAACTAGAAAATTTAGTTTTACAATATCAAACTGTAATTTCAATAGAAATTAAAGTCTGATATTATTGGATTTAGAAAATGCACAATAGGAATAAAAACAATTATTTAGGCTGCAAGAAATTTGAAAAAAAAATAGATTTTAAGAAAATATAAATTGTTATTTAGAGAATATTAATCTTAAACCTAAAAAAAAGTTTTAAAATTTCTTCAATCAACTGCAAATCATAAATATACTAGTTTTGCCTTCTACTTAATAAAGCAAGAGACAAAACAGAGTTTTGACTTTCAAATTAAGCTTATATTAAGAGGCAGAGACTTTTATACAAACAAAATTCTCTAACCACATTGCTACAGATCCTTAGTTCTTCTTAATACAGATACCAACCAAAGCAAGAACATGATTCATAGAGTATTAGCCGCTGTACTGATTAAAGACCTTTGGACTGGAACCATCTTCAATTTAAAAAAACACAGATTTAATGGCCTCTGAGAAGTAGGCAAAAAAAGTTTGAAGTATTTCTGCTAAATGATTCTAATGTAGCTTATTACTTACTAGTTATTTAACTTAGCCTTTAGTCCTCATGATCGTGATGCTTCCTTTTCCTCCTTCTGTGCGGATTTTCGTCTTCCCCACAACAGGTTTCCCAGAGAATGCTGAAGTTTGGATTACTACTGGCTCTTCTTTGTCTTCCTTTGGTTTGGCTGGTGGATTTCGGATTTTCTGGTTTATGTCCTTGAGAGTCATGTCCCCGTGAACCCCGCACGGTTTGATGAATGCAAACGGATAGATAATTGAAGATGGTAGCTTTGAAACCGGCCTTGTAAAAGATTTCCTACCTGCTATTACCACTTAAACATTGTTTTTTCTCTTCTTGTTGCAAAATCAGTGCGTTAACTTACGAGAGAGATCAAACTTCTGACATAACCAACTTGTTACCTTTAAAGATAACATTTGGAGAAGATCGAGTTACACGCCGCTGAACTTCCTTGGTTTCTGGTTCTGGTGGCATATTTAAATACTCTGAGCCAAACACAGGGATTTTCAGTACGTAAAGACAGAGCTAGAGCAAGCTAAAGAAGAGACCAAAACAAAGAAATCTGACCTGAAATATCTATTTGGACATCAGGGGAAACAAAACTTCTGAGAGATAACAACAATAGTAACCAGTTTTATGAAGAGAATAGGCTACTAAACTGGAAAAAGGTAAAATAAAAAAAGGTTGAAACGTACAAGTCATCAGGTAGGATTGGAGTCTCAGCATCATTTAGGCAATCAGCGTACCACTCTTCGGCATACAGATCAAGGCCCTCGAAGCTTGAGGCAGAAACGTCTTCTGAAAAAAAAAGAGACAATGTTTTGTTTGTATGGAAAACTCATGGGCCAGATTGACTCGGAAGAAGTTATTAGGGCTCAACCTGAAAACCCTTCTATAAGCTGAGACCCATCGGGTAAAAGCTCGTCAAATGTGTCCTCTCTAGCCTGAACATTCACAGAAGAAACATCAATCAGTGCATCGAAAAATAGTATTATAACCTGATGCAACATCCTAAGCTATCCAATGTTGCTTAGATGCTTTAGTAACATAACTTGCCGCAGTAGGTAGCTAACAAATGAATTAGGTAGTCGGATACCAAGAAGCTTGAATTTTTTCAATGAGTAGAAGAACAATAAGTCCATAAAAAACGGATTCACACTTTGCAAATGTTTGAAATGAGCACGCATTCACATCGCACAATCCATTTACTGTGAGATACTAAGATGGCTTCAATGGTCTATTCTTTCTAACAAATTTCTAACATTGGTGATTGGTCAAAATAGATACTAATAACTGATGCCAGCAATCAGTACCATAGAAGGAAAAACTAGGTCCTCAGCCTAACAAGTGAGCAAAGAGTTTGCATATCAAGAATATATAATATATTGCAAATACTTCTGTGGGCTTTAGGTGCACAGTGAATGGCGAGATATGGTTTTTGTGCACTCACGCTTGATTTTAAAATTGAAGAGAAATTCTCACTGCTGAAAAGGGATGTTTCTGCAGGTTGGTCTTCAAATTGTAACATCCGACGCCTCTTTAAAGCAGAACGTGTCTCACTTTGCACTTCAAGTTTCTTGTTCGTTTCATCTGTAGCCGGACTCTTTATATTAGAAACCATCATTACATAAAAAAAGGAATTGAAAACAAAACAAGCACAACCTGCTGTCACATGATAACCTAACTCGCTACACTCCTTCACTGGGGTGGCTACGTCATCAAACATGTATGAGTGATCTTCTTGGTTTAAAGCAACTTCAGTCATCGTGCACTCTGGCACATCCGCTGGAAGGCAGAGAACGATTCAATCATGCTTATCACAGTGTTTTAAGAGTTCGATGATGTAAAACAAACTTACAGAAATCAGACGGTGGTTGATGATCATAGTTTTGTACTGGCCAATTCCATGAGTGGCTACTGCAAATATATAGACATCAGATAATCAAACCTAGAGTACATTTACATGCTAAGACCCAACGTAAATGTCTTGATCATGTAAATTCTCAAGTATCCAACAAACATATCTAAGCGTCTTAGTGCATCATAACCAAGCATACTAACTCAACGACTCAAACTATGCAAAATAGAGTAGCAACATTGCAAACAATCATAAATCACAACTTCAAGGTCAATCACAACAACATGAAACAGTACCCAAATATAGAGCAACATTTTTAACAAAAGGGGTTTACGAAACTTTCGGTCTTGTGGGATGCATCTTGAGCACTGACTGACAAGCTAAAACCAAATCCCAAAATAAGGAAAAAGAAAACATTTGAATAGACATCCACAATCGCATTAACCCCAAAAAAACAAGCATTGACCCAGAAGTCAAATCACCACAAAAAATCTAACGATTGAAGTAAAACCCAGAACAAAAGAAGCACGCAAATCATACCCCACACTATGACTCTATTTTACACTTACACGAAGATAAAATCGAAGAATGAGCAACAAACTAATCATCACAAACACAACCAAATCACAAATCCAAACGAAAAAAAAACCCTAGGAATACACAAGAACCAATCGAGATGAGTAAATAAGCAGCACCAAAAACAAAAGAAAATCTACCGATCTTCTCCGTAATCCATCGATCTTCTACCACTTTTCAATACTCCTCGAAATAACAAGCAGTTGCGGAGAAAATGAAACTGAAAACGAAATCAACAACCACTATATAAGTAGATGAACAAATAAATGAAGAGCAGTTTACTCAGTTTCTTTCACTAACCTTTGTGGCTCGAGATATGTGCTAAGTGCTTACTGCTTCGCCAGGGAATAAATTATTAAAAAAAAAGTGAAAGCGGCGTGTTTCTCTCTCTAAAGACATTGGTCAATATTTATATAATAAAAGAGGAGAGAGAGAAAGAGATGGGTTTAGCTTTTTGTGAAGACCATTGCGAAGCACGCTTTCTAGTTTCTAGTTTCGATGTCGTGCATCCTCTTTTCTCGCGATTTTCTTTTTCTTAATTGTGGAAGTTATAAATAAATAAAGAGACGTATTTTATGTATCACAAACAAATTCTTTATTATTAAAATATAGTTTTTTATAAAGAAAAGCATTACATTTTTTATTCAAAAGACTCAATGTGATTTTGTTTTAAAAATTATAGTTTTTAAAATATTTAGGTTAATATTTAATATTTTGGGTTTATAATTTAGTTTTTAATGTCTAGGGTTTATAATTTAGATTTAAAATTTTAAAATTTAGTTTTAGTATTATTATATTTCTGAAAAACATTTACTGGTATTTTGAAAAAAAAAATAGCTGTCATATTTTGAAATACACACATTTTTATGATATTTTTAGAAATTACCTATAAATAATACTATATAATTATTTTTTGTATTTTTATTTTTGGATATATCAATATTTCCTTTGGAGATTTAATTCCAACACTATTCCAGCTAAAAACTAATATTTAATTCGCATATGATATAAAATTAAATTTTCAATTTTATAATAGATTTTTAATATTTTAGTTAAATAAATATATGTAATGCATATTGAATAAATAATATTTAAAATAATTTATGAATTATTTATTTATTGTAATTGATATTTAGTCGAGAAGATATATATTTTATCGATTGATAGATGAATATATTATATATATTGTAATATATATTTTTAGATTCTATGTTTAGTATATATGAAATTGACACTTCTAAGTGTAAATAAAAGAGAAAATGTGACATAATCAACTGTTTTACAAACTGCATTTCATAATTAATATTAGAAGGATGAAAATAAAAATATTAATTATTTTTAGTAATTGCATTTTCTAATTAAATGTATCATTGATTAGTTTAAGAGTAAATGAATATAAAATATGTAACTGATTAATTAAAATGATTATTTTTGTATATGATTGGAAAATTGATATATAATCATTAAAAGAACGAGAAGAGAAAGCATAAACAATTTTTACTAATTACATTTTGTATTTCATATTAAAAAAAATATTATTAATTGTAGTCACCACTAAAACAAGAGAAAATAAAATATTAAAATACTTTTTTAGATAATCAGATTTTCAAAGTTAATATATAGTTAGTGATGATGATGAGTCATGCCGAAATTAGCATTGAATATAAAAAACTTGAGTTTTATTTTTAAAATTTAAAGTTACAATTTATAATGTAAGTTTACATTCTCAAAATCTTCTTAAATATTTATAGCCATTTTTCTTAAATAAATTGGTTTTCATTTTTTTAGACCTAAGTAGGATTGGACATTTTAACTAAACCCAAAATCTGAACATCTAAATTCAAAAATGTTTCAATAATCTAGTATATATTAATTGAGAATCATTTTAACAAAATAACCTTATGTTGATGTGTGATTTACAAGTGTGTCACACTGATGTGTCACACTATTAGAGCATTTCAAAATAAATATTATCTAAGATATAATTTACTAGAGTATTTACGAAAATTGCCATTACACTGTATATTATATGTAAATCTCTAATATTTCGACATATAATGTATTTTGTCATAAAATGTAAATATAATATAAAACAAAATCTAAATTTTGAAAAATTAGTCAAACAAAATATAAAACAAAAGTTTAGTTTAATTGAATATTTATCATATGTATAATTTCATCCAAAATAGATACAATTTAAATCCATTTGTATAATCTGATTTATTATCTATTTCATTTTTGTATTCAATATTAAAAAATTTAAAAAAATTATTTTAAATATGAGATAAATTATATATATGCCTGATTTAAATTAACAAAATAAAAAATTAATTATTATCTGTAAATATTTTTTCCCATGCAGGGGTCAAAATCTAGTTAAAAGATATTTGAATGAGTTTTATTGGTTTAGTATATCGAATTTGGATTCGATTAATACTTGAAACCCGTATTAAAACCGAAGTTATGCCTTGCACATCATTTAACTCTTAAACCATGGTTACGTCAAAGAATTAATTTAAATATAGTTTTAAGCATAATTTTTTAACTATTCATGTAACACTTTCAACTGGTTATTCATCAGTAAAAGTTGGAATTTCTTTAGTTTTGTTTCGATTAGTTTGCTTTATCTCTGGATCATCCGAGTTTAGGTACGCGTACAATGCAAAAATACTTGTTGAAATTGACAATGTATATAAAATTGAGAGAAGTAAATTTTATTCTTTTATATTTTATGTTTAATTATATATTCATTGTTTAAAAATATGTTTGTCTTTTTCCACAATGTTTGAAATTCCAACAATAAAAGAACACTAAATAATTTCATTAATGAAAGATTAGATGATTTGAATGGAGCTTCTTTTTCTTTCTTTTTCTCTATGAAAATATTGTATTTTTATTATGTTTTGGAAAAAAATTATAGCTAATTTTTGTTGTTTTCGAATTACGTATGTCCACTTTTAATATCAGACTCGAACTCACATTAAAAATCTGAACCAATCAAGATGTTAACTCAAAATTTAAACCGAACCAAATCTAGAGAAATTTAAACTGTATCTGATGGGAAAATTTATAATGCTAACTCAAAATCTAAATCGAACCAAATATAGAGAAATTCAAATCGTACCTGATCTGAACATTTATAAGTATATGAATAGGGCTTACACTTTTAACCCCGAAAACCAAAAATTCAACAAATCTGATCTAATCCCGAACGCTCAACCCTAGACATAAGCAAAAAATGCAAATAAAAAAAACTGAATCTAAACCAAACGAAAAATTGTGTATCGAATCAAAGCACAACTGAAAATATATTTGAACCGATCTTAAAGTCTATATCAGAACAACCAAACCAGAATTGAAACCAAACCAAAAATTGAATGGATAACCAAAATAGCTAGTTACATTTATATACCCAAAATATAAGTTATATTTAGAATTTATATAACCCAGATATCTAACATTAAAAATATAAATTCGAATATATTAGTTATTTTTAAACAAAGTAACCAAAATACCAAATCTAAAAAATTGGTATTATTTTTAAAATTTTAAACAAATTTCAGTAAAATTTTAATCAATATTCTAGTTTTTAGAAGGAAAATATTCATATCAAACTGAAATGGTGATAAACCGAACCCGAAGTGAAATATTTGAACGCCCAAATTTAATTTTGTTAAGTCATCTCGTAACTGATTTCCAATATCCCTAATATATTATAGGAGGATATTTTAAGAAAATAACACATGTTATTAATAGAAATGTCATGATGACGTGTCATCATTACAATTAATTTCAAGTAAATATATAAATATACTTAAGTTATTAGAATAATTACAATATATGTCATTGTTATTAATTTGGTTAGAGAATCAGTATATTTTATTAAATTAAGCAATAAATATTATTAAATTTATAAAAAAAATTATTTTCTTTCTTAAATTTACATATAAAAAATTAATATTAAAAATAAATAAAATTAAAAATTATATAAATATTTAATTTATATTTAGTAATAAACAATATTATATAATTTGTTAATATTTTTTCTCACGCGTAGATATTAATCTAATATGTACTATTCAATAGTCAATAGGCTCACGTTTTCTCTGCTCTACAAAATTTGGAATATATTTTCCATGATATATAAAGATATTTTCCTTAAACACGAATAGATGTAAAATGAAGTAATGTGTTGGCATAATATCTTCTTTTAATTTAGAAAAATTTATTACCATCACTTATAATTTGATTAGGTCCATTTTCAGCATTTTTAGTTTAATCCTATGAAAATTAGGTTTTAAAAATATTAATACGTCACAAACTTAGAATTTAGGAAATTAGGAAACATCCCTTCTTCGCAGAAAAATGATAAGGAACCTCTAATCCTATGAGAATTAGGGTTCACGAAATCGGTTTTTAATATCTAAAACAATGCTTTATAAATAAAGAAAGAAGTCATCCAAGAGAGGCATTCAAAAATCAACACACAACAACATAAAAGAGCAACTTCTAACATTTGTCATAGAGCAACTCAAGCATCCTTGAGAAATTTAGGGGTACGCATAGAAAAACGATATAGATAATTATGTTCGTTTATCTGTTGTCGGTGGATGAAGATACGGCTATGGTTAATATTCTAGCTGCGATTGCGGTAAATATGTTTGTTTGCTTATCGTAAGCGATTGCAGTTGTAGCTGATCGCATACTTATATATTAAATTATTTTCAATGACTTTAATTATGAAATCTAATACTAAGATATTCTATATTTGCTTTAATTCAACTAACTAAAATATTCTTATACAAAAAAAACTACTAATTTTGATCCATGAAAAATTAGACAATTGATTTTCTTTTTCCTTTTGCTTATTATTTTTAATGATCCCTTTGATGAAAAAAGATCTGAATTTTTTTCTTCTTATTTGATGACAATTGTTTGTGGCAAGTTAAGGAAGTCTTAATGATAATCAACACAAACACAACTAACTACCATTACATACATGTCCCTCTAATCAAGTAACCATCAAGTCTTTACAATTATATTAAATAACCATTTTATATATGATATTTTAATGAAAAATTTCATACAAATTAATAAGCCAAGGAATGAGGGTTTAACACACTCAAATTCTAAGGCCGATCTATTACGGTGTCGCCTTTTATATTAGAATTATAAATATTAATACGAACTTGATCCATATAATTAAACTGAAAAATACATATGACATATATAAGAATATACTATAAATATTTTTACATTATAATCAATGGTCAAAAAATTTGCTATGCAAAATGTAGTTTCTGATCTATAAGACTAAGTACAAAAAACTGTGATAAATAAACAAACAATAATCTGTCACAGCCGTAATGAAAAACAACGAATCTATATTTACTTTTACTTTATAAAACGATATAATTACTATATTTTTAGCTACATTTCTTGTTGTTACAAACAAACATTTAGTAATAAAGAATTTTCAATTATTTATTTTTGATCTCTATATTATGTTTAATAACCAATGTTATCCCAAACAGATTGTTACGAACAAAACAGTAATCAAAAGTTTCCAAAGATATGTACGTGTTAGGATACATTTTATATATATAGCTTTATGATGATTTTTTTTAAATGTTGTTATATAGTACCTTCTTCGATGTTGTATATAATAGTATTTTTGATGTTACTTTATGATGACATTATATCATTAAAATTTATGAATATTTTATAATTACTTTTTGATGTTATATAGTTCCATTAGTTGGAGATGGGGTTTGCACTTCCCAAAAACGGAGCTCGACCTAAAAAAATCGGCTTAACAACTCTAAGATTCGTTTGAGTAAATAGTTTCACTGTTTTTGAAGAACCGAAAAAATCTTTTTAAAACGTCCAATCTCACCAATACACGAGAACGGCGATGATTTTTTCGAAGAAAAAAATTAATGAGCATTAATGAATTTCAATGATAAAAAATTCAAGATTTGGTGAGTTGAGAATATTAAAAAATGCGGTTGCTATCATATATAACATACAAAAAATTTATTAGATCGAAATAATTGTTATTGAATAGTTCGTCACTACTTTATACTACCGAGTTGATTAATACAAATATCTTTATTTTCATTTTTTTATTCGTAATTTTCGGATTAATTGGTTTAAAGTTATGATCGGAAAACCTAAATCCAATACGATTGATGTAAGTAACCGTGTTAGTGTTACCTGTTTGGATATAAACGTTGTCTGAAACTCAAGAAATGTTATAATGAGTAGTGTAATTCGAACCGCCACAGACGAAGCTCAATCGAACATTTGAAGGTAAAATAAAAGGAAACCAAAAACAAAAATTATGTGAGAAACAAATCTACAAACCATTTGGGTTGGAGAAACCAAACACTTCAAAGAGCATTATAATATGTATGAGTGTGTCTTGTATGTGTGAATGATGATAATTCATCGTGGTAATAATACAGTAACAGTTTGACGTAATAATTAAAAATTGAGATGTATAGTGTGAAATATGTATTTGTGAGCTAAAAGGAAAAAAACAATCTTTGGTTGCTGAATTGCTCAATTCTTGAGGGAGAATTATCAAATGCAATGATATTATGTTTTTGGACAAATCATTTCCATATAAGATTTGAAAACAAAACTATTAATTAATTCCAGAGAAAAAAGCATAAATGTTTAGATTTTTGAGTATCATTCGTTTCTCAATAGTAAAACCTACAACCGCGGAAGCGTTAAATTTTTGTTCGTTTAGTTGCCGCAGTTATCTACAATCAATCGCACCTGTGAGGTATAATAACTTGGTAAGACACACAATTTACCCGAATTCTCTTATAGGTACTTCTCGGAAGAAACCTTTTATTAAAAAAGAAAGTTTACAACCAGAATAGGATCAAGAACAACACTCTTAGAATTAAAGGAATCTCTCTTTCTCTCTAACTCTCTCTCTCGCTTTTTCTAGTTTCTGCAGGATGCTTCATGTCGATATGAAGGATTAGCTTTTATACTAGGAGGCTAAACCCTAGTATCTATCGACTTGGGTTTGAGGAAACAATTTTGGGGATGCTTCATGTCGATCTGAAGGATTAGCTTTTATACTAGGAGGCTAAACCCTAGTATCTATCGACTTGGGCTTAAGGAAACAATTTTGGGCCCGTTCATTTTTTACAGTACCGATCAGACGTCGCGTCATGTGTGTTGGTACCAATTCCAATATTTTCTTTACTTATGGTTCTTGTCCAGCCTTTCTTCCAACGCAAGTATTTGCACAAATCCTATACTAAACAAACAAATCCCTACCATTGGTATGTGGTGAGATCATATCCCTACCACGGTATTTGGCCATATAGATTGCTATTCCTAGCCTCCCAATGAACCGGTGGTTTGAATAAAGATGTGTGCTGTGGAGACAAGTGGGATCTAACCCTCGGTATGTCCTCATGCACCTTGCAGGCTCTAATGAGAATGAAAATACCCCCATGAATTGAGGTGATCACCACTCATGACCTACATCTCAAGTCTATACTTTTCCTTCTATGGACCATCTTGCCATAGCTGATTCACAACGATTGTGTTAGAAGGCAACAAGATCATGGCGAATAAAGTCATCTCTCGGTTAAGATATTCAGCTTATAACTAGAAGCGATCAAACATGCCTTCGCTTATCGAGTTTATGCCCCACAAGCGATCCAACTAGAAGACTTGGTGTTGGTGTGACCTTAAGCAACTTCAAGCACTCCAATTTCTCGAACATAGCTTAAATGTAGAAACGAGTCTAACACACTGAAGGTCAAAGTTGTCAGAGTCACCTCTAGCTTCAACTTCATCGGTTGTTGCTCTAGTAAAGCATGAAGCCACCATGGAGAGAAAACACAAAACAAAAACAATAGTTCTTGAAGAAAAAAAACATGGTGAATATTTATTCACTCGGTGAGACAAGAAAGGTTAAATAAGAGTCTTGCTATGTAAAGGAGCTTATGAAATTTTGAATAATGGAGTTGAATATATAATTACGTACTGCTTAAGTAGGGAGGATATAACTAAATGGAACTCAAGAAAGAAATATTAGGACAAAGTCCGATACAAGACCTAAGTAGAAGTAATAAAGTATTAAGGATCGACTTAAAACATGTAAAGACAACACAAATACTAGTGATGAAGCAAGCTCAATACTTAACTGGTGCAAGAATTTCGAGCTGTGCTCCAAGCTTCTCTTCAGCGACCTTCTCAGCCTTGACTCTAAGCTTGCTAAGTTGCTTCTTTCGCTCGTAAGCCACTTGAGCTCTCTCTTTCCTCTTTGTCTCCAGCTCCTGTTTTAGCAATTACCATTGATTACCCACATAACCTCATAAGCAAAGGATCTTTACTTCCATCTTACACATGTGTATTGCTTTAAACTAAGACACATTTCAGTAGCTAAATAGTCTTCCTTCTAACAATGTGGAACAAGTAAAAGCAATCAAAGTGGTTAATGAGAACAGAGAGAAGAAGGCAACATGTACCTTGATGGTGTCGTAATGGTTCCATCCGACTTCAGAAGAAAGGCGACCCAACAGACAGTACTTGTGACCAGCTTGAAGCCTCAAGACCCTGATGTATAGTAATGGTGCTCAGGATTGCAGGAAGAAGAAAGTTGAGAAAAGAAGAAAGAGGAGAGCAAATAATGGTAAAAAGACAAACTTGAGAGCATCGGGGATGACCATCCTCTTGATTTTGTCATATGGAGTAGGCACACCTTCAAAAACCTTCAAGCGGGCAAGTGCAGCAGCTCCACGCTTTGTTTTGTGTGGAATCATTCTAAAATCAAACACATATAAACTTCTTTTAAAACTACCTTTGTAAATACATCAAGCATTGAATAGAACCCAAAAAATCATCTGAAAAAAGTTATATACTAATCAACTGAAATAAATCCTAAGGAACGCTAACATTCACGAATTTTCAATGTACACAGAGATTTGAACCAAGAGCAGGAGTGAAACACAAAATGTAATATTCAACGTTTCACAGATAATGCAGTAACTAAGTCGTAAAACATCTACAAAATGAGAAGAAATTTTCGAAGCGTAAAAAAATTTAACAGGAAATGAGAAACTGATTCTCAAATCTGAAATATATAAACCGAATACATAGAGACAGAGAGGGATTGAATTGTTACGAACCCGCGAACGGTGCGCCAGAAGATTTTGGAAGGAGCACGGAAATGAATAGGTCCATGCGAAGGTTTTGTGTTCATACGTTTGCGAAGGAATCTCATGTACTTCATTTTCTGCCGGACGAGCCCACCGGAGAGACAAATCTCCTCGCACCGGACGATCACAACCTTCTGGCCATTGAGGAGCTCCTTGGCGACGATCGACGCCAGACGACCAAGCATGTGGTGGCGCGCGTCAACGACCACGCGCTTGGAACATATGCCTGATCCTGACACCATTTTTTCCCCTAACTGTGAAGAAGCGGCTGGTTCACTCAGGAAATTATATTCGAGAGGCTCAGGAGGGTTTTTTTCGAGCTAGGGCTTTGGGGGTAGAATCGTCGTTTGCGTAAGTAGTTCGTTTTGATGATGGGCTGAACAATGTTTGAATCAAGGCCCATACGTAATAGCACTAAAACCTCATATTAGGAAAAAGAGAAACCGTTATATCAAAAACCAAATTACGGCCTTTTGGTTCTTTTTTTTCAAATTAGTATATATACTTTTTTTTATTAACATTAAATAATATTTTTTTTAAAAATACCTAAAATCACATCATTTTAAGTTTTTTTCCAAATTTAACACTTAAAATTTAAAATTCTAAAAATACTACAAATTATTTTTTTAAATATATATATTTACCATAAATAAATTATAAATATAATTAAAATATTATATTTAGATTGTTTTTTTTAATTTAGAATTTAGTTTTTTTATTAAAAAAATTAAACTATTTTAATAATAGATTTTTGATATTTTTGAAAATTTCAACTAATAATGTTATATTTGAAATTTTTTTTTTAAAAAAATGTTAGTTTTGTTAATTGCTATTTTTAAAAAGTAATTAACTAAAATACTATTATTTCAAGTTTTGATTCCAAATATAGCAATAATCTTTTAAATCTCTAAATATAGCAATAATCTTTTAAATCTCCAAAAATAACACAAATTTAATATTAAAATAATTAATAATTTCTTTTTAATAAAAAAATTAAATTCTAAATTATAAAAGTGAAATTAAATATTATGTTTTAATTTTATATATAGTTTATTTAATATAAATAATTATTTTCACATATTATTATATACTATTTTAAAAATTTTATTTTTAATTTCTTAAATTTAGAAAATAAAATTAAAATAATACTATTTTAGTGCATTACTCATTTTTCAATTAACTATTAATAATAGATTTGCAACAAAAAATAGTTCTTTTGTGTACAAAAGAAAAAACAACTGGAACTGTTATGGTTTTTATTTTCTAGGCTTTTAGCCCAAATATCATTTTTGTAGTGTCACCAAGACACAAGTATTGAACTATCACATGGTGAAAGAAACATAAAGTATGATACCACTTGACAATAATAACTTAACCTAAACATCATAAGCTAATGAAGAGTTATTTTTGAAAGAGAAAAAATACATTATTTGGATAATCTTTCTTTTTTAATAGGAAACTTTATCTTTGGATGTTTGTATGAGTGGTTGGAGGTAGGAGTTGTTTATAAGATATGAATAACAATAACTCATAAAATCCTTAATATATTATTTGAGAAACTTTTTAATAAAATAATTTTACTCTGACGTGTTAATAACAAAAATACCAGCTGACATGTCAACACCACAGCGAATTTCAATTTAAATATATAAAAAAGTTTAAGTTACTAGAATAATTACAATACATGTCATTGATATTAATTTGGTTAAAAAATAAATATATTTAATTCAACTAACCCAAAAATACTATTACATTTTCAAAAATAATAATTTTTATTTTTTAAAATTTTTTATACGTTAATTTATAAATAATTTCAAATAAATATAAATAGATTTAAGTTATTACCGTAATCCCTAATATATTATTTGAGAAACATTTTAAGAAAATAATTTTACTCTGACGTGTTATTAACAGAAATATGATGATGACGTATCATCACTACAGTAAATTTCAAATAAATATACAAATAAATTTAACTTATTAAAATATAATATATGTCATTGTTATTAATTTAGTTAGACAATTAACATATTTTATTATACTAACCAAAAAATACTATTAAATTCATAAAAAATAATTATTTTTCATTTCTTAATTTATATACGCATTAATGTTAAAACTAATTTTAAATAAAAGTTAAAATTATATAAATATTTAATTTATATTTACTAATAAAATACAATTTGCGAATATTTTTCCCAGGCGTAGATATAAATCTAGTCAATTTTAAACAATAAACTTACAAGTGAGATAAATGAAGAAGTTTCAGTATAAGAATTCTCAAGCAGACGCAAGAATGTTTAGGGCAACTTCCTTGAGAGAAGGCATGGTTTGTTGTTGATGAATACAAATGTATTTGTTCTTTGTTCTCCTCAGGACTTGCCATGTACCTGGATAGCATCTATACAGATTCAAAACACTAAACGATTTAGCTGAAGATCAAGCAACAAGAAGAGGTTAAAAATTGTCGGTATAAAGAGGGTTTTTACAGCAGACAACCTGAAAAGAACACCTCCTTTATGTCCCTTGAAATTGTGGATATAGTACACTGTTTCCATCTTCGGAAGAAGAGTCTCTGTCAGCGTAGCTAGTTTCGGGTAAAAGAACTTTGGATAGTCTTTTGTTTTTGTTTTTAAAGGAAACAATAGTCTCTCGAGAGAGAGAGTGCGTTCTCTCTGGTTCTGAGTTGTGATGGAAATGGGAAAAGAGTCTATTGTGTTTCATTGATTAGAAGAAAAAGGATACAGCCCGATCGTATGCGGTCAAGCTCTCCATTGAAGATGATTAATTTCCGGTCAGTGTTCACAACAGCTTCCTTGTATAGCTCTTCCACTACGAGCATCTCTGAATCGCGAAAGATGCACACAAAAAGAAATGAGTTAGATGCAGATATTGTTAACAGGTTGATTGATGAAATTTTTTCAGTGGAATTACCATTGACGTTAAAATATGGGTATGCGACAAGGAACAATTCGTCTTCTGGCTTCACTCGATCTGACATTTTTACTCTCTCAAAGAAACCAAAGTCCTCAAAAAGAGAGGGTTTTGTCAGATAGTCCAACTTAAAGTAAGTTCCTCCAAAGACAGTGTTTTGAGCGTATTTGACTTCGTTTGCCTCTGGGAAGAACTGAAATCATGTTATGCAAGCTCTTTTTAAGGAGTATGATAGATGTTTGAATCTATCATTTAGATAGCGATACATAGTATACATACAATTCTTGTGGTTCGAGCCTTTTCAGGAGATAATAAACGGTCACAAAACTCACGTATCATATTCATACTTTCTGTCATTTCTGTTGCTCCTTCACCATCGCCTAACAAAAGTACAATGTAACAAAAAAATAGAATTTTAATATCTAATAAGCAAGAGAGAAAGTCTTAACGGGAAGATGAACGAATTACCTGGGACGGATGCAAGACCAGATGTTGGGAACTCAATTTCCTGTAAAAGGGTTCCTTTGGATCATGAAAACGTGTTTCGTTCATCCGTTTAACACAACCATTTCAAAACTCACCATTAATTGTTTTTCGTCCTTCAAAGCCAATTCAACTGCTTGTTTGGCCTATGTTTTTTTCAAGCACAAAACATCATCCCATAATGTTTTTTAGCTTTACAAGCAACTTTGCATAAGAAACCTGAAATCTAATCTTTATTCACTTTTTTCGATAAGTACACTAACGCCTTTAAAAATGAAACTATAGAGTAAAGTTAAACTTCAAGTCAAATATAAACCACAATACAAAACCTTACTTGGTTCAGAAGCTCGAAATAGTCACCAGGAAAAGGTACATTCTCCACAGATGTGTTATACCCTCCAGAAACAGAGCGAGCTTTATACTTGAGATTCCTATTCGTTTTGGTACCATTACAAAAAACAATCTACAAAACCAAATCGAAACAAGGAGACGCAGTAAAAAGAAAGCATCCATATAAATTAATAAACGAAGGACTGAATCAGAAACATCCACTATAGGATTCTTACAGTAAACAACCAATATAGGATTACTAAAGCAAACATTGGATGCTAATCAATGGAATTGAATTTCAGAGCGCATCACGAGAAGTCGAAACTACATAATCAAGCAAAAATTGAGAATCGAAACACGAGAATGCCGACAGATAAGAAGATGGAAGCTTAATTTCAATCGAGGCCAACGAATAAGGTTTTAACCCTAACAAATGATACAGAACGTAAAAGCTATTCCTCAGCGCTAAGAACTCACGTCTCTACCTTTGAATTTGACACCAGAATTCCAGCTAGAGAAGCCGGTGAGACGGTGGTTGTGATTGAGAACGACGGTGACATATGAACCATACGGTTTCTTTCTCACTCAAATGTTCAAGAGTAGATAAAAAGTTGCGGTCTCTTGTCCACCGGATCAAACGCTCACAGCTTGTAAAATTTGAGTAAAATAGGACCTTTTAAAAAAAACTTCCATATTTTAAAATTATAATTTTAAAAATAACACAATTAATTATATAAAAATATTTAATACTCTAAAAATTATATATAAAATTAAAATAAAAATTGACAAAAAATATTTTTTTGAGTTTTTGTTCCAAATATAACATCATTAATTTAAATACTACAAATTTAATATTAAAAATATCTTAAAACTTACTTATAATAAAAGTCAGATTTTAAATTGGAAAAAAAACTCAAATATAATATCTTAATTATATTTATAATTTATTAATGATAAATATATATTTTTTAAAAATAACTTGTGTTATTTTTGGAAATTTTAAATTTTAAATGTTAAATTTGAAACAAAAAATTTAAAATGTACTAATTAGGATATTTGTCTTTTTTCTATTTTTTATCATAATTCGTTTCAAATATTATCATTCTCTTACTCTTCTATTTTATGCTAGATCTTTTTTATCTCTTTTACATATTCTTTCTTTTTCAAGTTTTTTTATTCAATTTTGTCGTTTTTATCCATTCGCGTCTTTATGAATTTGTATTTCATAAAAAAAATTAGCATCAAAATATTGTAAATTTTTTTGAAAAATCTTAACATCTTTAATATATTATTTGAAAAATATTTTTAAAAAAATAATGTTATATTAACGTGTTATTAACAAAAATATCATGATAACGTATCATCACCACACTTAGTTTCAAATAAATATATAAATGAGTTTAAATTACTAGAATAATTACAATATATGTCATTGTTATTAATTTGGTTAGAAAATTAATATATTTTATTAAACTAATCAAAAAATACTATTAAATTCATAAAAATAATTATTTTTATTTTTTTAATTTACATATACAAATTAATATTAAAAATAATTTTAAATAAGAGTTAAAATTATAGAAATATCTAATTTATATTTACTAATAAACAATATTATATAATTTACGAATATTTTTTCTTATGCAAGCCGTGAGTATAAATTTAATTCTTAATTTTAAACAAACAATGATTGGGAAAACCATGAAATTACAACTAGTATAACCGATAAAATATAATTTGGTATAACATTATATTTTTATAATGTAACTAGTATAGTAGTATAACTGATATAGCCGAATACAACCGAATATAACTGGTATAACTAACAAAATTACAACTAGTATAACCGATAAAATATAATTTGTACAACTAATAAAACTAGTACAATATATACGTAAAATTTATACAACTAATACAATTGATAAGTACAACTATGTATAAATTTTTATTCTGCAAAAAAACCGTAAACAATTATTAAAGATAAATTTTTAGAATATTATTAATATTATAGAAAAAGAAAGGTAGCTAAATTAAATGAATACTTAAATTTTTTGGTAAGCTATATGGATATTTCAGATTTTCGTCTTCCATTTGATACACATTTCTCTTTCTTTTTTCTTCTTTCTGCTTTTGTTTTATAGAGTCTATATTACGTCTCCAATTTCTAAAAAATAATGATATTTTGTGTATTTTTTTCTTCATGAGTGGTACCAAAATTGATTTTTTTGGATCTATTAGTTATTATCTCCACTTATATATGAATTTTCTTGTTTTTTCTAAATATATAAACCATAACTTTTTGTCCATGGTCCAAATTCAAAGTGCATTAAATGTTATATTCGGCCAAAATTGAAAATATGCAGAATAATACTTAGGTTTCGATAACTTTTTTTTTGTCATTGGGTCACAACGGGTCGACCCAATAGTCCAATATTTTCATACGAAGATTTAGCACCTTTCTACGAGGAGCGATGGAATTGAACTCCACACTTCTGGGATGGACGTAGAAGTGGTTTCGATGACTTTGTGTTGTTGACGAGAATGAAGGAGGATGTGAGTTTGTATAACCTAACCCTCACAGTAATTAGAAAGACTATACGTAGTTAATTACATTCAAAACTAGATAAACTATACACATCTATACCATTTATATACATAAATCATGAACTATGTTTTAATAATCGAGTTTTTTTTATTATGTGGACCATAATTGGAGATAACCTAATAATCTAATATCTTTAAAAAAAATGTGAAGTTTAGTTTCACAGTTTTAAAATAGATGTATAGATGATGCAACTACGGGTGCATTTGTTTATTCCAATATTTGAATATATATATATATATATATATATATATATATATATATATTATGCTATTTTATATAAATTAGTCAACTAATTTTTCATATAAAATGCTAATTTTTTGAATAACTTTACTTTTTAATATGTTTGCATATTTTTTTTCTAATAATAGATAATTACATAAAACATTATACTAACTATTAGAAAATAGCTATAAGTAAACAAAGAGGGATGCATATTTACTCAAAGTAGCCAATTATCTTCTTATGTAAAATAATAATTTTTTAATGCAAAATAATAAGAATATTATGAAATTTTCTTAGATATCTCTTATAAGATTATGCAAAATAATATTTTTTTAAACTTAATAGTTTAGGATCAACAAAAATATAAAGTCTAATTAATATACACGCAAATTATAAAAAATTGGTTCAAACATATTTAATATAAAATTTAATTAATATGAAATTTGATAACTATGCAAAATATTTATTCGTTAATAATAACTATACGATAATTTTTAAGATTATATTTTTTTCAGAAAAAGAAGGGTGAATTACTAAAAATGACTAAAAACTTGTTTCCAAATGCCAAAATAACATTTATGAAAAATTCTTGCAAAACTAACTCATGAGGGTAGGAAAATTACAAAATACTCATTTTGTCTCAAAAATAATGTACAAATGTCTATTATGTTTCAGTCTCTACGAAGTCTACGTGTTTTTTGAATCAACGCAGCCTTCTCGAGAAATTGTTTTGATAACTAAAAACAAAGCATATTTTTCGGGAAGTTTATTTTCAAGTCTGCTTTGATAAGTAGAAACAACGCACATTTCTCGGGAAGTATGTTTTCTACAAAAAAAAATTCGTATACTTCTCGAAAAATTTGTTTTCTACAAAAAAAATTATATAGACTTCTAGAGAAGTCTGTTTTGTTAGCCAAATAAAAAAGAGATTTCTTGAAAAGTCTGATTTGTTTCCGCTTACCAAAGCATGCTTCCCGAAAAGTCTCATTTGTTAGTAAATTACCTAAATAAAATAAAAATTATGAAATATGTATAAAATTTTTTTAAAATTTTTATTATCACAATTTATATATATTTCAAAAACAAATAAAAGTTATAATGAATTTAAAAAATAAGAAGACTAGATTCGATCTAATGGTATCAAATGTTTGATAGATTTTATTGTTATGTGTTGTGGGTTAATAAGTGATGTTTGTGTAGGGAATTCATGTTAGAATTTGAAATATCATGTGATAAGTTTGAAAATTTAGATTTACAAATTTTTAATACAAAATTGTTTGAGTTATGCATTTATTTACATATCTTTACCATATTCATCTATTTTTTAACAAAAGTTTCGTATATTTAGTAAAAATTATTATTTATGGTTTAATGTTACGCATACTTCTTAAGAATTATGTCGTAGATTTAACAAAGCAGACTTTCTGAGAAATCTGCATAAACTAAAAATTATATTCAACTAAACCGGTTTCATTCAACTTAGAATTTAGGATTATACTTCTCGAGAATTCTACACAAACCGAAATTTAACCAACCGGTATCGTATTGAGTCTACAAAGTAGACTTCTCTGGAAGTCTGCACAAACTGGGAATTTTACCAAATCGGAATATCAATTTAACCTTACCTAAATTTAGGAAGCATACTTCTCCGGAAGTTTACTTTGGAACAAAAATAAAAAGTAGATTTCTCGAGAAATGTGTTTTGGAAATTCGCTTCGGTTAAATTAAAATTTCACCAAACCGTAATTGCAATTTAAGATTATCACATATACAAAGCATAATTTTCAGAAAGTCTGTATTTTTGTTTCAAAGCAGACTCATATACAAAGCAGATTTCTCTAGAAGTTTGCACAATCCAGAAATTAAAAAAATCGTAACTTAAATGTAACATAACCAAATTCACAATTTTTAACCTAACCAAATTTTATTTTCCGTATATAAAGAAGGTAATCATAAAATTTTACTATAATTTCATTTTAAAAAAAGTGGGAGTTTGTATCCTCCAAAAATGACTATAAGATAAATTTTCTCTTTTTTTTTTCTTTACCTCCCCTCTTTTTTCTTCTTCTTTTCTTCTCATGTTCTTTGTCATCTTGTTATTTTGTAAATTTGGAAAACAAATCATGAGATATGAAAAGTGTAAGTTTTTTTTGTTTATATGGTTTTGTCTTTGTGGTTTTGGAATAATTTTATTGTTAGATCTTTTGTTATTTTTTTAATATTCTTTCTCATCTTCTATTGTTGTAAATTTTGAAAATAAAGTCAAAAGATATAAAAACGTAAGTTTGTTACTTTTAGTAGCTTTTAAGTTTTTCGTGGTTTTAGAAATTATTGTTGTTTTTGTTGTTTTCCTAATCATTTTTCATATATTTTTATCTTATTTTTCATCTTAGATCTGGAAAAGAAAGTTAAGAGATTTATAAAAAGTAAGTTTGTTATTTTTGTGGCTTTTGTGACTTTTAATGGTTTTTAAAATTTTAGATGGTGTTTTAAGATTTTCAATAGATGTTTGAGATTGATTTTGGTTTTATAATTTTTTGTGATTGCTTTTGAGTTTTTTCGCAGGTTTTGAGTTTGACATTGGTATTTGAATCGATGGTTTTTTGTTTTGTAGAATTCATTACATGTTGTAGACTTCATTACGCGTGGTAGACTTCAACTGCATATTTTGTTACAAGTTGTACACTTCGTTTGCAAACTTAATTATTTCTCATTTTCTCTTGTTATAGATATAGAAAAGTAAGTTAAGAGATATAAAAAAAATAAGTAAATTTGTTGTTTTAGTGGTTTTTTAGTTTTTGTGTTTCTAGAGATTTTTGTTGTTTTCCTAATATTTTCTCATTTTCTTTCTTATCTTCTTACTTTTGTATCATCTTCTTTTGTTTTAGATTTAAAAAAATGAAGTTAAAAGATCTAAAAAAATATTTTTGTTATTTTTAGTGGTTTTTAGAGATTTTTAATGTTTTTAAAGTTTTAGATGGTGGTTTTAAGATTTTCAATAGTTGTTTTAAGATTGTTAATTGTTGTTTTGAGTTTTATGGTGGTTTTATAACTTTGGTTTTTATTTTTGAGTTTTTAGCATTTTTACATCATTTTGAATTGATGGTTTTGTGTGCTTTAAACGGGCATATTTTATTACAAGATACAAAGTTCAGATGTAAATTTCATTACAAGTTGCAGACTTCAATTGCATACTTCACTTGTACACTTCATTACTAATTGTAGAACTTCGTTTGCATTTTCGTTATATTTGAATTAGCTTATGTAGATTTTATTGTAGGTACACTATCTTCCATCACTCTATCTTGTCAATTAATTTTCATTAAACTCTTGTATACTTATAATAATATTTTAATTGTATGTGAATTACCTTTCAATCAATTGAAGTCAAAATCATGAGAAATTTCATTCAGTTATTGCATAATTCAATCAACTTTATGCAGACTTTAATCAACTTTAAACACACTTCAACTAGCATTGTGTATACTTCAATAAATTACTTTGTATTTTAAATAATTTTTGAAAATTGAAAACAATATAAATTTTATTGTATTTTCTGTATTTTATTATCTATTTTGATATTTTTCTAATCACTATTTTGTATACTTATAAAATTACAAAATGACAATTATTAAAAACACAAATATTATTATAAAAATTCATAAGCACTTTTATATAAAAATTCATAAATATGCTTTATCGGAAAAAAATCGCTTTGGTGACAAAAAATTATTTTTTGCAATTGACCATGAATTTTTTCCAATGCACACTTATTGATAAGTCTGATTTATCCGGAATAAATTTTGCAGATTTCTCGAGAAATATGTTTGGTTGACAAAAAGGTTAGTTTTCTGCAATTGACCATGAATTTTTTTCTAAAGCAGACTTTTAAAACCTGTTTTGTCTGAAATAAATTTTGCAGACTTTTCGAATAGTTTGCTTTAGAAAAAATTCATGATCAATTACAAAAAAAACTAACTTTTTTTTGTTATCAAAGCTGTTTTTTTTACAAATCAGACTTTTCGAAAAATTCGATTTGATAATGAAATACAAAACACACTGCTCGATAAGTATGTGATTTGCAATGAGGAAATCATAGGCAAAACATGAAAAATACTTTGGATCTTGATTTTTAAATTGAACGACTTCTTGGTTTACTCATATAGATTTTTAGAAGCTTGTTTTAGCAGATATTGATGATCTTTTATAAAGTTGCAAGCTTTTGAAGATTTTAAGAACTCCTAACAACCAACGACAATTGTGGTTTTGCTATGAAGACGATGACAATTTTGTAATTATTTGGAAAAATGTTCATAATGGTTTTTTGTATTTCTTTTTTTAAAATAATTATAAGATAATGACAAATTTGTAAATACAATTATTGTTGAAAGATAAAAAAGAGATAAAAAGTTAGTTTTGTTAAAATAAGTTTAATAGGATTAATCTTACATTTGGATGCAAGTTTTAAGTTACTTTTGCAATTCATCCGAAAAAGAATAACTTAATTCAAAATTATAACATATACATCAAAACACGGATTATATACAAATCAACACAATATTATTTTTTATTAAAATTATAATAAATAAAAATTTATTGAAACAATAACACGTAAATTTTATCTTATTTCTTACATTAAATTTCATTTATTATAATTTAATTTTTCTTAAATGTTTGTCCATGCAAAAGCACGAAACAAATCTAGTTTCCCCATTAAAAATTCACACAATCTAGGGTTCACAAGCCATAAAATTAAAATATTACAAATCACTTTTTTTACTCTCTTTGTTACTTTCTTAATTTTAATTTAATTTTACCTCATTTGTAATCATATTTTAATTTCTAAAAAATGAAAAAATGCGGTGAGCGCGAACACGCGACCTTCAGATTTTCACGCTCTCCCAAGTGAGCTATCCTCGCTTGTTGATGGTTTTGTTTATTACTTTAAAATACTTTTATGTGTTATCATTTTACTTACAAATTTATAGCATTTTTATTTTTTTTAACTCTAATTTAAAGATAAAAAATCACTCTCTTGGTATTGTATATCTTTTTCAAAAATAAATATTTTTAATTTATTATCAGCATTAAAATTAATATACAAATAATTATGTAATTAAACTATTTGATTAAAAATTCCTAAAAATAGAAATGTCAATTTTAAAAATTACTATAACTTTTATAAAAGTTTAATCTCAGTTTTGGTTTGAATTTGCTAAAATGTCGAGTAGTATAAAAAAATTAAAATAGAATTAAAGAGAAAATAAAAGAATAAAATATTTATTTTTAGTTATGGGAAAAATTTACATATAAAATTGAAATTAATGAAATATTGACACATAAAACTAAAATTAATAAAAAAGATTGAAATTAATGAAAAAAATGTCACATAAACTAATTTTACTAGTTGTATTTTCTAATTAATATTAGAAAAACTATTACTGACTTAAAATTTATATACAAATAATTATGTGATTAAACTATTTGATTAAAAATTCTTAAATGTAAAAATATCAATTTTAAGAACTATTATAATTTTTTACAAAATTTTAATTTAATTTTAGTTTGAATTTGTTAAATTATTGAATAATATAAAAAATTGAAAGTAGAAAATTTAATAATTTATAAATTTTGTTAGCTTGTATTATTGAATTTAT
Source organism: Pugionium cornutum (assembly GCA_018901935.1). Taxonomy (NCBI): domain Eukaryota; kingdom Viridiplantae; phylum Streptophyta; class Magnoliopsida; order Brassicales; family Brassicaceae; genus Pugionium; species Pugionium cornutum. Next base: position 37,782,022 of record CM032163.1, read on the forward strand.
GAGAAAATAAAATAATAAAATGTTTATTTTAATTATTGAAATGTTTTAAAAATAAAATTGAAATTAGTGAAAAATTCATAAATTGAAATTATAAAAATTAAAATTAGTGAGAAAATGATAAATAACATTGAAGTTAACGAAAAAATGATGTAAAATAGGAAGAACGAAAGAAGGACAAATATCTAAAATAGTATATTTATAAGTTTTTATTTCAAAAATATCATTATTAATTTAAATTTCCAATAATAAATTGTAATGGTAGCACCAAAGTGTTTGAAGAACAAGACGGCTCAAGCAATGTCCTAAATGCAATGAGAATGGATTGTTGCGTTGTCGAGAGTGTTGTATCTGAGTGATCTTCTTGATCAGAAGCAGTGTGTGTGAGAGAGAGAAAGAGAAAAAGTTGATGATTCTTGACTAAAGATTTGTTAAGGTGAGTTGGGTATTTGGTTAGTAGTGTATATAAAATAAGAAGTGGCTCAAAATCCTATTATTATTATTCTCAGTTTTGTGTTGTGTTCTTTGTTTGATATTCGATTAGTTAAGCTAGAGACAAATGAAACACTGAGACTAAAATAGTAAGGAATTTCTAACTTTTATACATTGAGGAAAACAAACACAAAAGTAGTTACAATTATAAGAACGTCATTACCAATTGAAAAACAAAGGCACAATCTATACTAGGGCTGGGTTTTCGGTGAAAACCGAAAAACCCGAACCGACCGAACCGAAATTTTTCGGTTTCGGTTTTAATTTAATTATAACCACTAAACCGATCGGCTAAATAATTAATTTTATTCGGTTTATATGTCGGTTCGGTTCGGCAATACTAAACCGATCGGTTTTCTTAAACCGAAACTCGGCTGCCATATATAATTCGCCCTACCCTAATTTTTCAGAAAAGTCTGGACTCTTTCTCTTTCTTCTCAGTTGCGGCTCTCTCGCCGATCTAAAAATTCTTCAGAAAAATTTCCATGTAGACATCCGCGGCGAAATGGTTAAGGGTAAACTGGATGTGCTGAAGCGCCGTGACGGCGAAGCTTGTGAATACGAACAAGAATCTTTCTGGCCAGTTCGGTAGACAAGACTCTTGTCAATAGAAACGATGCCGGGGAACGAGGAGGAGATAGATCCACAGCAAGAGATTGAAGAGTCTACTCCGTTGCTCGACGGTGAATCGAATTCGAGGACCGCGACGACAAAGGTGCCTGAGGTTGAGATCCATCTGTATCGGTGTGGAAAAGGTCCGATCGATGTGTTCAAGTCGAATCTCGGAGGTTGGGAGCAGGATCAGCTCGAGGTTCGATCTATTCTTGAGAAATATGGATTGAAATCCCTATTCGCTTTCAACGTCGAGAAAGGTCGAGCCGTACCGATCCGATTTCACCCTAGGAATGGCCGATCTGTGCTGCCTTACAGAGATGGTGCCGTCATTTACATCGACGGTGAACCTCAGGTAAATCTCTATCCTTACTCCGTAGTCTTCCGATTGTTTCGATTTTGAGTTTTGACTTTTCGCAAGAGGAAAACGAAAGACAATCCTTAGCTTGTGTGTTGTTCAATCTATCTCCAGTTCTAGTTCTAGTTCCCAACTAATTTCTTGAATGAAGTTTTTGAAATTTTTGTGAGTTTTGTTTTATGTGCATAGCCTTTTGAACTAAACATAGAGTCGCAATAAAGAGTGTTTCAAGTGCAATGCTTCACAGTGTTATTTGTGATAAGTTGTGTTTTTTCAGCTGAGACTTCTTTATCTGTTTGTCATCTTCTTGGATAGTAGAATTACTCAAGATTAGCTTTCTGCATCCATTTCAATTTATGGTTTTGTTTTGCTTGTACCCATGAAACCACATACATGTCGTCAGTTGTCTTGATTTTCCACGCTTCGTTACTCTTCACGTTGCTCTATAACATCAATTCATAAGAGGTGGTGTCTACAAACTTAACTTAAAGCTAATATTAACTTGCTGAAAGTAAACGTTCTTCGAATACATCTCTGGATTAGAGATTTACAATATGCATGTAGCATGACTCGGTACTCTGAATTTGTTGGAGTTAAGGTTTTGTGTTGTGTTCTTTGTTTGATATTCGATTAGTTAACCGAGACAAATGAAACACTGAGACTAAAATATAAAAGGAATTCTAACTTTTATACATTGAGGAAAACAAACACAAAAGAAACAATTATAAGAACGTCATTAAAAATTGAAAACCCAGGCCTAATCTATACTGTAAAAGTTTAACTACTTGGTGGTCTTCTCGCCATGAGAGAGAAACTCAAAAATCTTCTCCCGAGCCATTGTTCGGCCAAACTGCGCAAACTCATAGCACCTTCCGGTCTCTCTGTCTAAGTCAACCATTGTTGACTCTAACCTCTTCCGTTCCTTCTTCATCCCTCCCAGGGCTACAGCCACCGACGACCGTTTCTTAACGGCGAATTCCGCGGTTACTCTTATAGATCTCTCCACAGTCTCCAATCTACTCACAAGTCTACTAATCCTTTCGACCTCCTTGAGAGCTACCATCGTTCCTCTTTCCATTGAAGTCATCGCCGTCTTTTTTCGTTTCAGAGTTTCAGTTGATTTTCTCCACCTCGACGCCCCGAATGTAGTCAGCGTCTGCAATGGAAAAACTCCAGAAATTCCGGCGATGATTTTGCTTACGAACATTACAGCAATCATCGGAGCTACTATCACCACCGCAACGACTGCTCTTTGTCCTCTTACGCGTTTCAGCTTTTTGTCGATTTCCTTCATAGTCTTCTCCAGTTTACCGATCATCTTCGCTAGTTCTTCATGACAGATCTGACTCTTGCTGAGAAAATCACCGGAGAGAAAATCGCTGTCGCATTCACCGTCTATTGAATTATAAAACTCGGTGAAATTTCTCAGATCTTTGATAGTTTTCCTGAAACTTGCGTCTAGTAACCCTCCGTAACCTAATTTCTCCTCTTCGAAATCACGGAGCGTCTCGTCAATTAAGAGGCACTCGTCGCGTTCAGCTCTCTCTAAACACTTTCTCAGAGACTCGCACAGTTCCGAAACTCCTTTGCTAGTGGTGAAATAATCGCTGAGAAGACGAAACAATTCAGGATCTTCACGAAAATCAGTCTGGTGGCATTCCATGAAGAATTTCGAGACATCATCGTCCATATTTTCCATACATTCGTTGAGCTTGTTCAGATTCTCTTCTGATTTTGTTCTCAGCCTCATACCGCTGTTAAATCCGCCGATCAACGAGGAGCTGGGTCGTGATAAGAAAACCATCTTAGGGTCAACCATGAACACGCGTTGACAGAGACGACGACTCGAAAAAAGACTCCGAAATTTTCTCGCCATTGTACGAACACAAGAAGATCGGTACGATTTAGAGAAAAACAAATAAGAAACAAAAGATCGCTACGATTTAGAGAAAAACAAACAAGAAACAAAAGATCGCTACGATTTAGAGAAAAACAAACAAGAAACAAAAGATCTCACTACAGAACAATTTTCACTATTACAGCAAAGAAGAAAGATGAATAGTGCACTGTAATTCAGTGGTACTCTACTCTATATATAATAAATAAAAAATGTAACATTTCCTTTTTTTCCTTTCTCGCCAGGCTGTATAAGTCTGGAAAACGGTAACTATTTTTAAATTAATGCAACGGTTAGTTCACTATTTACTTGTAAACACTTATTAAGTAATTAATTGTAACGGTCAACAGATAATCCCTTTACTTCTTCAAAAATAAAATAGTCGATAAAGATTTTGCTAGTTGATTATTTAAATGATCTTTTAGTTTCATTGTCAACGTATCACTTTGGTTTAATAATAACATTTTTTTATTTAAGATGAAGAAATGTGTTAGTTAAAACACTAATTTCTGTCTTTTAAATATCTCAAAATTCACATGTAATTATGTAAAGTTTTAATTGGTTTTTCAGATTCAAATTTTTAAACGAAGTGTAAAATTCTTTAAAATAATGAGCTGTCAAATTTTTGGGAGATTCACTCACCAGATTCTGCATTTAATGTAGAGATTGAGAATTTAGATGCTTGAGGCTAAATTTATTATATATTTTAAATTTATTAAGTTTAAATTTTACAACATTATTGAAAATAATTAAAATACAACCATTATGTATTTTTTTAAAAATATAATCAAAAGGTGAATAAATATAATTTAGAGACGTCATCTTTAATAGAATTATCTCAATTCAGTTGGTGAAGAGTTTGTGTCTGAAAATTCGACATAGGTTTGCAAAAGGATCCCAAACGCAATTGTCGTTTTGTATTGTAGTCGTGGGAACGGACACATGTTTGCTTTGTCTTCTTTTGCTTGTGTCCCTGTGTTTTGAGAATCGTGAAACCTGTTTTGTTCAAACCTTTATTTTGCTGTATTTCTCAAAATTCATAATCAAAATTGAGGATTAAGGACAAGGACTAAAAAGAAAGTCATAATTAAAGGAGAATCAGCATAGAAATGAACCTAACCTCACAAACAAAAGGAAATACGTAAATAAAATTACTGAGAAACAAAAGTAAACGGAAGTGAGACTTTGAATACAAGCATAAATGCCTTTTGTCTCACTTTTTTCCATTATATATACCACAAACTTCAAAACTTAGGACAAACTCACCTCATTCTTCATCATCTTCACTGTTCTGTTATTCTTCTTCTCCTTTTTTTTCTTTTTTTTCTCACTCTTCTCAGCTGCTTGATTCATCTTCACCATCAACGGCAGTAACAACTTTCTAGGTTTAAATTTCTAATAATAACATAAATTTAAGATTAAAATTTATTAAAACTATATTTTAATATAAAAAAATTAAATTATAAATTGAAAAATAAATCTAAATATAATAATTTAAGTTTATATAATTTATTTAAAATAAATAAGTATTTATATATAAAATATTTATACTATTTTTGAAAATTTAATTTTGTAATGATATATTTAAATTTTTTTTAAAAAAATGGTATTTTAGAGTATTATTTTTTAAAAAAATAAGGAAAGATATCTGCTGAAAAACAAATAAGGAAAGATATTATATATTAGAGAAACGTATAGTATTTGGGATTTTGATCCGTTGGTTGAAGCTGAAAAAACCCATTTCAGATTCCAGGTCAAACTTTTCTTTTTCGAAATCTTTCACCAGAGACTGGTCCACTTGGTTGGTTCTTCGAAGATGGGCGGAGATGGTAAAGTCTTCACCTTGGCGGAGGTTTCTCAACACAGTAGGTCTCAGGATTGTTGGATCGTCATCGACGGCAAGGTCCTAACTTCCGAATCCGATCTCTTTTTCTGTTCTCTCAATTTCATTTGGCGCTGAGCGAGCTATAATATGTCTCTCCTTGTCTGATCCGATTTTGCATCTGCTCTGGGTAGATTAAATCTACTTGGCGAATCACAGAGAAATAATATGTCCTTTTGCTAGATCTTACTCCTCGATATTGTTAGTTGGATGCGATAGTTCGTTCCTACTCCATGTCTGTTTTGGATAAGCCAGTGAAAGTTCTTTGTGTGTTTGATGTGGTGAAAAAGTTGAAACCCACTTTATTTGTGTGTGTTAATTGTGTGGAATTAGGGACAATAATGTGATAGACTGATGAAAGTTTTCGACTTTTTGTTGTTGTTTTGTTTTCTTCATGTTGATGATATATAGGTTTATGATGTGACAAAGTTCTTGGATGACCATCCTGGTGGCGATGAGGTCATCTTGACTTCTACAGGTAATAACAACAAAGATCATTCTAGATTTCAGATCTTTCTTGGTTCTGTTACTTAATGTTTTGCACTTTACTGACTCATCAGTAAATTCATGATACAATATGTGTGTTTGTGTTTGGTTTTCACTATTCAGGGAAAGATGCCACCGATGATTTTGAAGATGTAGGACACAGTTCGACTGCGAGAGCCATGTTAGATGAGTTCTATGTGGGTGATATTGACTCAGCCACTGTCCCAACTAAACCCAAGTTTGTTCCTCCTCCAAAGCAGACCGATTCTAACCAGGACAAGAGCTCAGACTTTCTCATTAAGATCCTTCAGTTCCTTGTTCCTCTTCTAATCTTAGGCTTGGCTGTCGGTATCCGGTTTTACACCAAGACTCCGTCTTCTTGAGGATTCAATTGGGGCTCTAGTGTTCTCTTTCCGTTCTATGTGGTTACACTCTTTGCCTGTCTTGCAAGACATCAGATATTTTATTCTCTTATGCATTGAAGTGGATCTGTGATGTGAGCGACCTTTGATTTCAAATCATCTACCTTTGTTATCTTATATCAATTAAATCCATTTACAAGGCCAAGTCTACAATTGAAAACATCACTCATTCGCAGACTAATCTCAAGAGTCTGCTTTGCATTCACTTAAAAAGCAGCAACAGGTAAGAGAAGAGGAAGAAAAGAAAAAATGGAAGAAGTGGTGAAACTTTAAACTGAGCTAATCCATGCTTGCACAAGTTCTCTCCATCACCTTTGAATCTGTTCTAAAAGACTGCTTTGATGGAGAGCTTGATCCTCTGGAAGAACCATGCCCAAAGAAGCCTAGTATCCCAATTTTCTTTGAGAAGCTTCTCATCAATTTGCGAGAGTGAGACCTCTGCATATCCCTCTTCATACATATATGCTCTTTCTCTAGATCATTTAGTCTCATTCTCAACCTAGTTAACTCGAGCTTCAGTTCTCGGTTTTCTCTCCTCAGAGAGGCGTAGTTGTCTTTCGGCGACATTGCTGCACTGAGAGCTCCACTATTGATTCTCCATGACTGCTGTTGCTGCTGCTTTGGCTTTGGCTCTTCGTCTGAGTAAGAAGAGCACAGGGAGCTTCTAAGCTTAAGTTGCTCAAAGTAGAGAACTTGAACTATGGATTGCAGAGGAAGTCGCTCGTTTTGTGCAGCGTGTGCTCCTGCCTCTTGTGAGAGTTTCTGGAAATCAATGAGTTTTGACAACTTCTTCTTGTCTGAGTCTGATAACCCTTGATGTGCCTGAGAGCATAAAACCTACCATAAGTAACAATAAGACAAGAAAAGTAAAATTGTCTTGAAGCAAGCTACCTTAAGATAGAGATCAATGGCGCGGTATAAGCTATCATGAAGGGTGCGAGCATGAAGCGGTAAGGCTTCTGCAATGAGCAAGAATTTGGGAAGGTCAAGGTTAGCATCGGGAGCGATCTCAGCAAGATAACTGTCAACAAGCTTTGCAACTTTAAACATGGCGCTTTGTGAAGGCGAATGTGGACTATCGCATTCAAACACGGATTCCTCATCCTCGCTATCATCTCCTCCTTGCTGTGAGAAATTTACCAAGATTCTGTGAACCGTGTCAATCTCAAATAAAGTGTCTCCTGCGTGACGAAAAGATGGGATCAAGAGATCATCTAAAGTCGCCATATCGAGCTGAGAAGCAATCCTCCTCTCAAGATCAATCCTGCAGGAAACTGAAGTATCAAGAATCACGGCTCTTCTTAGTAACCCAAAGAGAAAACTGATTGGAACCACGAGTTTTTCGACAGGCAAAAGACTAACAATTGTCTCAACAATGGTTTGTTCATGTTCATGATGTCCGGTCTCAGATCTCCTGGTAAGTTCTCTCTCTGCGTAACTCACCAAAGAAGCTCCTATACTCTCTGGACGCACGCCACGACACTTCATGGCATTCATCAATCTCTGATACAAATCAATCCTAAGAACCGAAAGATCCTCAATCCACCAGTCTCCTCCATCTCCGCTCTTGACTTGCCTGCTCATGTGAAGCCTCCCTGAGCTACTATACTCCAACCGTGAGAAGCTTGAAGCGATCTGCTCGGCGCAGGCCTTTGAAGCAATGGCATCGATGCATCTACTTATGATATTGAGTTCATCTGCAAGAGGGAGAAGGTTCTCGGATTGTTTCAAGACGTGGACACACATCTCAAGGCTCTTGCATACAATGCTCTCCAGATACTCTTCTGTTCTTGAAGCCAAGTTGTCTTTAGAATACTCTTCTGTCATCTCAAGGTAATCGGAAACACAAAGGAGCTGCGCAACGTTTGAGGAAGTGATCTCAAAGTTAATACCGTAACAGAATTTTGCTGCTAGTTCGAAAGTCTCTGCTCCTCCAGGGAGATTAAGAAGTTCCACTTTGGAGATATCTGAATCTCTGTGTTCTGCAACGATTCTTCGAATTCTTCCACTTCGAGATACTAAAGGAAACTGAGAAATGGAGAAACTTCATAGATTAAGAAAGAACTAATGGTTCTGTTTCTAAGTATGAATATATACCTTATGAAGAAAAAAGTTTCCTCCGTTTACTTCTATGGTTATATCACTTGGAACGTCTCGAAAGATCCTGAAAATTTTGCAGGAAAACATAAGTATTTGTGCAAGATTGTGACAGAGTCATATAATCAGACAAGTCTTCAGAGAATCTCAAAGGGTTTGAGTTGGTAACAAAACTGATCAAGAGAATGGTGATGGATCAGAAAATACCATTCACTACAGCTTTGTCTGGAAGATTTGGCTAGTGAGAGCTTCTGGTGATGATGCTGTAGCAGAAGATGCTTGTCCATGAAGTCGAATTATGTTCAAGAACCAGAACCTAATAGTTAAGTGGAACAATTTGGTGATGGTTGTTCTTCTGGCAATTTCCAAATCCAGAGAGAGAGAGAGATTGTAATGGTAGTGTTGAATGAATATTAATCATAGATATTTGGCCATGTTTGTTGCTTAGATTAAAATTATTTGTCTCTTTCTTTGTTGGGTCCCTTTTCTTGTCTCTTCAAAAATTTCTTTTTTTTTTTTCATCTTTGAAATTTCAAGATCAAACCTTTTTTCAAGCAAAAATGTCAAACATGAAATAGAATCGTTTTCTTTGGGATTACAAAACAGTCTGTGCAAAGTTGGAATATAAATACGAATTACTGTAACCATAAGGCTATGGTAGCTACTGAAAAGGTAAAGTTGAAAAATAGTGTGAAATGTGTGAGGAATAGAAAAAGGTGCAAAAGGCTTAAATCCAAAGGAAAAATCATTTGAGAGTGCGAAAAGTTAAAGCGTGAACAAAAAGGAGGTTTTTTGGAAATTTTATTGTATATTCTTTAAATCCTCTTTTTGTTTGCTTTGTCTCTTCTCATCATTTTTATTTTTAAAAATGTTCTAATGTCTCTTCTCATCTTCTCATCTTCTCATCATTTTTATTTTAACATACCATTTTTTTCTCATCATATTCTAATGTCTCTTCTCATCTTTTCATCTTCTCATCATTTTTATTCTAACATACCATTTTTTATCTTTTGTTCGACAGGTTAAACTATTTTACTTTGATTAGTGAGAAAAATTTATCTAGAATCAAAGATCCTTTTTTGCTTCGAAAATTTGGATGTCTATGATGGACAAGACTAAGTTTAGATAATAAAATTGGGTTGATGACCTGTTTTTCGCTCGTAACTATCGTATAGTATTACATTTATCTCAAAGTAAAAGATAGATTTAAATTTATACGTATACGAAGTTGTAATCTAAAATTCACCTAAACCGTAAGTTCGAATCAATTTTTCTCACAAATATTAGTTTTTACGCTTTACGACATAAATCTATATTTTGAACCATTTAACTGAAAGAATAAACTGAACCATTTAACAAAGTTGTAATAGTGGTTTTCGACTTCAAAATACCCGGCATGTTATGTACCGAACTTCAATACTTATTTGTAAATGTTCTGTAATGTTTTATATATCGATTGCTATTTTATAAGCTATACGACATATTAAAGATTTAAAAATAGTATTTATATACATATTTTTGTGTTTATAGTTGAGACGTTCATTTTCCTGAATTTATAATTTTTTATTTCTTGTTGGGTTGTATTTGTGAACATTCAATTTGATGTTACGTCTTAGGTTGTTTTCTGTTGTGAAAAACCACAAGGTGAACGTGTCAACGTTTATCATCCATCTTGGAGATTGAAATCAATCTTGAATGCGTTTGAGGAAGATGAACGGGAAAATCAAAAACTCACCATTCCAAAAATTTATTGCTATTTTTGAGATGCCACCCTACTCGGAGAGACTTGAGCATTTCATGCTTACAAGGTAACTTTCCATTAAAAAACACGAGATTTGGTTTATCTTTGTTGGAAGACCTATTAGGTATTCGCTAAGAAAATTTGCTATTGTGACCGAACTTTTGTGTGGTAAGTTTCCAACAAAGGTAAAAAAAGTAGCAAGAGAAAGGTTGCTGGTGATATGCACCCATATTGGTACTCGTTATTTCCTAACACTGAAAGTGTTAGCGTGAAACGAGTTACATCCATGCTAAAAAAGAATATTGTGCAAGATAGGGAAATGCGGATAAAATTTGCATTTTTCGCTATAGTAGTTGGTGTACTTGTGCCCACTTCTCACATACCTAAACTATCGAAGTCTCATGTAAAACTGATGATGGATATGTCAGCTTTCTTCGTTTATCCCTAGAGCCATCTCACGTTTGATATGAACATGTAGCATCAAAGACGAGGATGTGTTGGTCCTATCACAACTCTGATTGACTATTAAAGATTTTTTTCACTCGTTACAATTGATTTTAGCACTCGTTGTTCCTGCTATTACTGAAACACCACCCACGCCAACCACAAAAAAATGGATTCCGATACTGAAACCGATGTTGACGATGAACTTGAGGGTAACCAAAACCTCCCTACAATAAGTCTAGGTTATGTAAGGAGATTTGATACCAAGTGTCAGGTAATACAAAAGTGATGTAACTTTTTGATACTGTACATGAACATTATGTGTATTTTATAAGAAATTTTACCGATTACATCTATTGTTAATAGGTACGAGTGCAATCTATTATAGACTAAGAGGATGATGTTGAGATTGATGAAGAAGAGCTTGTCTAGTCTGATGACAAAGAAGATGATATTGTGAAAAACATGTTTGATGCTAACTAGGTATCAGTGAATCTACCTCTATACTTGACATCGTTACTGAATACGTGCATATTTTCACCGAAATTTACAGTACTAAACCAAAACGATTATCACAGGTTTCATGAAGTCCTCTAAAATGATTTACTGTATCATTCCCTATTGTTACACTAATTCTTAAATTGTCATAATCATTACTAATATCCATAAACATTCCCACATCTCGATATGTTGATATGTCAACATGAGGATTCATCCTATCTTCATCACTTAGCAGCCAATCTAGAATATTGTAGGTTAACACTAGATCTATATTGTCTTGCATGTTACAACGTTCACTAATGCGATTTTCGAAGAAGTTGTACGTAGAATATTTTATTACCAATATGCCATCGACATCACTCGTTGAGGTTCTTATAAAACTCCACACCCCTACTGCAGACTTTTCCCATATTCCAATGATTAAATCTACTAACAACTCAATTTTTTAAAAAAATTGCACTAAATGGTTAAAAATTATGTTAGATGATAACATTTCAATTACACATCGTCCTACAAATGAACAGTGGAAATACGAATCTCCTCTTTATTTTAACTTCATACTAGACAACTATTGTTTTAGTTATATATGTTTGTCTACATCTAGTAAATGTTGCAACATTTATGGAAAACATCATATTTTTCCAAACTGAATGTCGACAAATCTAAGTAGACATACCTTTCTACACATCAACTTACCACTTTAATACAGAAATTTGCTGGTTGACTGAATTTATTTCGATCTCGTGGTGGTAGGTTGAAGATGCACACTAACATTAAAGATGGTTGAATCTTTCTGTTACATAGCACATTAATTTATACTTTCTCTAAAACAATATGTAACATATATATAACTCAGCTAAGAAAAAATATGTTACATCAAAATCTTCTAAAGATAAAAGCATACTTCTCGAAAAGTATGTGATCTGCAACGAAGAAATCATAGCCAAAATATGAAAAAGACTTTGAATCTTGATTTTTAAGCTGAGCGACTTCATAGATTATTGATATACATTTCTACAAGCTTGTTTTAGCATATACTAATGATCTTTTATATAGTTGCAATCTTTTGAAGTTTTTAAAAACTCCTAACAACCAACGACAATTGTGGTTTTGCTTTGAAGACGATGACAATTTCGTAATTATTTGAAAAAGTGTTCATAATGGTTTTTTGTATTTCTTTTTTTTTAAATAATTATAAGGTAATGACAAATTTGTAAATAGAATTATTGTTGAAAGATAAAAAAGAAATAAAAAGTTAGTTTTGTTAAAATAAATTTAAGGAGGTTAATCTTACATTTGGATACAAATTTTAGTTTACTTTTGCAACTTCCCCGAAAAAGAATAACTTAATTCAAAATTATATCGTAAACATTAAAACACAGATTGTATAACAAATCAACACAATGTTATTTTTCATTAAAATTATAATAAAATTTTTTATTGAAACACTAACACGTAAATTATATCTTATTTCTTATTTTAAATGTTATTTATTATATTTAATTTTTTAAACATTTGTCCCGTGCAAAAACATGAGATAGAATCTACTTTCTCCATTAAAAATTTACACTATCTAGGGTTCACAAACCATAAAATTAAAATATTACAAATCCCTTTTTATTTTCTTTGTTACTTTCTTAATTTCAACTTAATTTTGTCTCATTTGCAATTATATTTTGGTTTCTAAAAAATAAAAAAATGCGGTGAGCGTGGATCGAACACGCGACCTTCAGATCTTCAGTCTGACGCTCTCCCAACTGAGCTATCCCCGCTTGCTGATGGTTTTATTTATTGGTTTACAATAATGTTATGTGTTGTCCTTGCACTTACAAATTTATGGCATCTTTACTTTTTTAAAATTCTAATTTTTTTTTGTCATTGAAAGTAACACTAATTTAAAGATAAAAAATCACTCTATAGGTATTCTATATCTTTTTTCAAAAATAAATATTTTTTTATTTATTATCTGCATAAAATCGATATACAAATAATTATGTAATTAAACTATTTGGTTAAAAATTCCGTAGAAATATCAATCTTAGTTATATATGTTTGATAACAGACAACTATTGTTTTAGTTATATATGTTTGTCTACATCTAGTAAATGTTGTAATATTTATAGAAAACATCATATTTTTCCAAACTGAATGTCGACAAATCTAAGAAGACATACCTTTCTACAAATCAACTTACCACTTTAAGACATAAATTTGCTGGTTGACTGAATTTATTTCGATTTTGTGGTGGTAGGTCGAAGATGTACACTAACATTAAAGATGGTTGAATCTTTCTGTTACATAGCACATTAATTTATACTTTCTCTAAAACAATATGTAACATATATATAACTCAGCTAAGAAAAAATATGTTACATCAAAATCTTCTAAAGATAAAAGCATACTTCTCGAAAAGTATGTGATCTGCAACGAAGAAATCATAGCCAAAATATGAAAAAGACTTTGAATCTTGATTTTTAAGCTGAGCGACTTCATAGATTATTGATATACATTTCTACAAGCTTGTTTTAGCATATACTAATGATCTTTTATATAGTTGCAATCTTTTGAAGTTTTTAAAAACTCCTAACAACCAATGACAATTTTGGTTTTGCTATAAAGACGATGACAATTTCGTAATTATTTGAAAAAGTGTTCATAATGGTTTTTTGTATTTTTTTTTTTAAAAATAATTATAAGGTAATGACAAATTTGTAAATAGAATTATTGTTGAAATATAAAAAAGAAATAAAAATTTAGTTTTGTTAAAATAAATTTAAGGAGGTTAATCTTACATTTGGATACAAATTTTAGGTTACTTTTGCAACTTCCCCGAAAAAGAATAACTTAATTCAAAATTATATCGTAAACTTTAAAACAGAGATTGTATAACAAATCAACACAATGTTATTTTTCATTAAAATTATAATAAATTTTTTTATTGAAACAATAACACGTAAATTATATCTTATTTCTTACTTTAAATGTTATTTATTATATTTAATTTTTTAAACGTTTGTCCAGTGCAAAAGCATGAGATAGAATCTACTTTTCCCATTAAAAATTCACACTATCTAGGGTTCACAAATCATAAAATTAAAATATTACAAATCACTTTTTTATTTTCTTTGTTATTTTCTTAATTTCAACTTAATTTTGCCTCATTTGCAATCATATTTTGGTTTCTAAAAAATAAAAAAATGCGGTGAGCGTGGATCGAACACGCGACCTTCAGATCTTCAGTCTGACGCTCTCCCAACTGAGCTATCCCCGCTTGCTGATAGTTTTATTTATTGGTTTACAATAATTTTATGTGTTGTCTTTGCACTTACAGATTTATGGCATCTTTACTTTTTTAAATTCTAATTTTTTTTGTCATTGAAAGTAACACTAATTTAAAGATAAAAAATCACTCTATAGGTATTCTATATCTTTTTCAAAAATAAATATTTTTTTATTTATTATCGACATAAAATCGATATATAAATAATTATGTAATTAAACTATTTGGTTAAAAATTCCGTAGAAATGTCAATCTTAGTTATATATGTTTGATAAGAGACAACTATTGTTTTAGTTATATATATTTGTCTACATCTAGTAAATGTTGCAATATTTATAGAAAACATCATATTTTTCCAAACTGAATGTCGACAAATCTAAGAAGACATCTACAAATCAACTTACCACTTTAAGACCAAAATTTGCTAGTTGACTGAATTTATTTCGATTTTGTGGTGGTAGGTCGAAGATGCACACTAACATTAAAGATGGTTAAATCTTTCGGTTACATAGCACATTAATTTATACTTTCTCTAAAACAATATGTAACATATATATATATAACTCAACTAAAAAAAATATGTTACATCAAAATCTTCCAAAAATAAAATCATTTAATGCAGTCCAAATCGTGTATGAATCGATGATCTATATCTAGTACGAATATCTCTATATCATAACAGTGTTTGATGATACCTATAAACATCATTACATCTACAATATCGATATTATAAGTTATCATGTCAAAATATCACATCATACGTCGCCTCATTTACTTCTTTCAAATGTGTTTAAGGACATTTTCGTCATATTCCGACGAAAGTAGTAAATGAAAATAATATTTTTTTTTCTTATTATTTACCTAATTACTATGTTTTTATTGTTATATATCTAATTAATTCTTGAAAAAAACTTTATAACTATGATAGTTTTAAAAAAACTTTAACTTGCATAAATTAATACATCACTTTACATTTTTGTTTGTGGTATAATGTTACTAACATTTACAACTTTTTTTTTGAAGATATTTTACATATTTCTCTTTCTTAATTAATTGCATAGATATATATTTCAATAATATTGATATAGCAAACATAAATTTGTTTTAAAAAATAGGTACTTTTGACGTATTTTTTCCTCTTCTCTTCCCTTATCAAAATCACAAGATTGTCTTATTCTCACTCTTTTTTCGTTCTCGTTGCATCATTTCTCACTCGGTCATTAAGATAGACGTTTTAGTGGATGTTTACAACCATGAACGCGAACATATGGTGCATGGATGCATGCACTCCCGAAACAATTAGACGTCACATGTCAACATAGGCGGATTTATGTTCTCAAAAGGGATACTTCTGAAATTTAGAAACAATTATAATTTTAAAACAATATGATTTATACATATTTTATTTCTTTTTATGATCTTGGGACAAAAATATATGCATAGAAACTACTTAAAATAAATTTGATTTGAAAATCAGACGAATGTTTGGTCCGCTCTCCTCAAAGCCAACCATACATGTCAAGTTACAAACCTATCAAGGAAAAATTCAGTACAACCATACATATTATCACATTTCCGGAGATGTATTTCAATCATATATACCAACTTTTAAAAATCATTATAAGCATAAGTGTGGGCACCAGAATTGACTTCAAAGACTCGAATGTAGTGAATCAAAACGAATCGGGTTCAATCAGATTATAAATCTGGTTAAATTTATTTATTTTGTAAATGATATAATTAATACATGTGTAACATAAACTGCTATTAATTTTCTAGAAATTAATTGATTAAAACAGTATAAAAGGAAAAAAAATCTCATTTGTGAGATCATTCCAAAATATATTGAGAAATATAAAGTAGTATTCAGAATTTTTTTGTTTGAGAGATGAATTGCTCGGTTCTAATAATAAGCTTAGTTAATAAATTGGTATGATTATCTTATAGTCTCTTTGGTCACTCTAATTTTTTTCCATAATATATTTTTCATATAAAATATTATATTTAGAGTAATATCATAAAATATTATTTTTTAAATTATTATTTCAAATTTAACAGTGTAAACTTAAAATTCTAAAATAACACAAATTATTTTTTGAAAATACATATTTATCATAATTAAATTACAAATACAATTAAAATATTATATTTAATTTTTTTTTAATTTAGAATTTATTTTTCTTTATTAAAAAAATTTTTGAGATATTAAAGTACTAAATTTGTTTTATTTTTGAAAATTTAAACTAATGGTTATATATTTGAAACAAACACTTAAAACATTGTTATTTTTGTCAATTTTCCTATTATTTATTGGTTTGCATAATATCTTTTAGACATTTATACTATACATACTTGTACATACAAGTTATTAACCATTTTCTTTACTGTTTTGAATTTCTTTATTTTCATACAAAAACATATCTTGTAATTGTAAAAGAAATCACTAAACTGCTCAAATATTATTTGCGTAAAAATGAATATTAACATTTTCAGTGTATCTTTTTATTTTTATAAAATATATATATATATATATTTTAGTTTTTGTAATTAGTATATTAAAATTTTTATCTAAAACTTGATGCAAAAAATATAATTTCAGATAGTTTATATTTTACAATTTTATTAAAATATAGTAAAAGCATAAGCAAAAATAATAATTAAAAATATTATATAATAAGTTTATAGTCTGTGATATACAATTTTATTAAAATTTAATTTAAATATAGTTTGATTCTAAATTAATATATAACTATTACCAAATAAAATATATTTTAATATACATAGTACAAATAAAAGTCATTTTACATATTAAACTCTCAAATATTATGGTGTACACGAATCATCTAATATTCTTTTATATAAAGAGAAAGAGAGAGTTGTAAATGTTGGCACGATTTTTGCTCACATTGACAAGAAACAGTGACATGCAATTACCATTACCATTGAATGGCAAGAAACAGTGGAAAATATTACTTTTATGAATAAGAACACATTACCATTCTTTTATATGAAATATGAAACTATATAACACATTTAAAAAAAAAAAATCAAGACATTTGTTGTAAAATGAGTCCTACTTTGCGTTTTGTAGAATTAAAATTAATTGTTTTTAAAAATAAACTTAACCATGTATCTATCATTGAAATTTATTAAACGGTAAATAAAAATATTAAAGCGAAATAAAAATAACAAAACGAAATAAAAAATAGAGTCTATACTATTAAAACAAGATCATTTTTAAATATAATATTTTCATTTGTTGTATCATTAAAACTTACATTGTAAATGAATTAAAATGTTAATGTTTCATTAAAGATAAAATTGTCAAATTAAATTAACACATAATTAATTAGAAAAATCTATAAATATTTTTATTAGATATAGTCATTATAATCTAATTCTAGCATATAAAAATAATATTTAATTTGATTAATTATATAATTTAAAAATAATAAATAAAAAATAATGAAGAAAATTTTAATTATGATTTAAAATGAGATTTTACAAAAGAAATAAATTTATTATTTATAAACAATTTTGATAAAATAGTATTATTACTCTATATAATTGAAAATTCTTTAGATCATAGTTCTATTTAAATCTTACAACAGAATTTAGAGTTCAGGAATTAAAACTTTGTTTGGTTATTTACAATAATTTCACTGAAATATTCAAAATAAGTTATGATTCAAAATTTTAAATATATTTTATTGATAAAAATATTAAAGTAATTTAAATATTAAAATTAATAAAAAAAAATCAAATGTATGAACCCCATTAAATTGATTTAATTGACGTCTAAATTTTTAATTTTATATTTATGTTAATCATGTTACTTAGTTAAATAATAACTAAACTATAAACATAACTCTTAATTATAAATATTTTAATTTAATCTAGATTAAGTTTCACATATTAAAAATGAGTAAATAGCTATATTATACGGTATTATGGTGGGATGTTTTAAAATTGATGTTTCATAAATTGTGACCATTTATGGATTAGTGATTCAAAACATACAAAATATTAAATCGGGTAAATTTCACTCATATATATTTTTTATCATTCTATGTGGTATTTTAACACTCATGTACATTTTTATTATTTTAATAAAAAAAACTGTTTGAAATTTTTTTATCATTATATATAGTAAATTTAAATTGATATAATTACAAAAAATAGATTACATGCATTCACTAATTAATAGTCAGATTCTACTATTCACCATAAAATACTTCTAAAAGTTTTAAAATTTTTGTTTTATTTCAAATTAGAAAATTATTTAATCATGGTATTTTTCTTTAAAAATTGCGTTAATGTTTGTTTTACGTAATATTTTTTATCTAATATTAATTTTATCGTGTTTAACACAAACTAGATTTATATCCACGCCATGCGTGGAATAAATATTCATAAATTATATTTTATTAATAAATATAAATTAAATATTTATATAATTTTAATTTTTATTTAAAATTAGTTTGAACATAAATGTTTCTCAAATAATATATTAGGAATTACGGTAATAACTTAAATCTATTTATACTTATTTGAAATTATTTTTAAATTAACGTATAAAAAATTTAAAGAAATAAAAATCATTGTTTTTGAAAATATAATAGTATTTTTGGATTAGTTGAATTAAATATATCTATTTTCTAAGTAAATTAATATCAATGTCATGTATTGTAATTATTCTAGTAAATTAAACCTTTTTATTTATTTATATTGAAATTCGCGGTGGTGTTGACACGTCAGCTGGTATTTTTGTTATTAACACGTCAGATTAAAGTTACTTTGTTAAAAAAAATTTCAAATAATATATTAGAGATGCGAAGTAGAATATAGTTTTCTATTAGAAATGTAAAATTTTCTAACTTTGACTTTCGATTTAATTAACGACAGTACAAAAATCTATTGGGTTGAAAATGATTAATCATTAACAGTAATTCTATATATGATTGGCAAACAAAAGTTAAAACCGATAATTATGGAAAGGATTTAGTAGGAATCAAATCTATTTTACTGAATAGTATTTCAACAGCATCATTAATAAAAAAGATATAATGAGAAACTATGATCAATTCTTATGATATACTAACTTTGGGTTCTAGTTCAGTTATTTACCACACATCAATTGGAATTTAGAACGGAAAATCAAGAATCAAGACTAGGAGAACGTGTCATTCGTTTGGTCTCATTTAAAAACTGAGTTTTTAAAAACATTCACTAACAGACACCGTAATCATACTTTTTGTAAGTCGAAGAAAATATGAAATCCGAATATATAAACCCGCATTTTTAATAGAATATTTTAATTTTTATAAAAAAATCATCAAAATACATAAACTTATCGATTAACAATCATATAACCAAACTATAACTTTCATATATTTCCTTTTACTCATTATGCAATACATTCATGTAAGATAAAACAATGGCTTAAGAAAAATAAACGAGACAACGAAATTACAGAGACAACTTGGAGAAGAAGAACTTTCGTTTTTTGATTTTTTTCATTCTCAATTTTACAACGTTTCTTGTACAAGACATTTTATGGTAACATTTGAGAAACGTAATATTCTTGTCCAATTAGCTCCTTACACCTGTCAAGATTTTCTGCGTACGCCGTTGTTGCGATATCTTTCGTCCTTGTGTATGATTACTGTAGCTTCAGATTTTGTCCCTATTTCACGAGTTGCAGCACCTTCTTCTTTTAATATCTGTTTTGTTGTCGTCTCTTTTATACTTGGGTTTTTGTCATTTGCTTGTGTTGGGCTTCGATTTTCCTTTAACTCCATTGGGCTGACATTTGATGTCTTCGTAAGATCTTCTTGTTCAGCCATAGTGCTTTGTTGTACTGCAACTTCACCTGCAACCTTGCCAACTTCTCTTACAACACTAACAATTCATACATCGTTAGGTTTAATAATCCATCGCGATAACACTATCCTCGTGATAGCTATATGAATATCATATTTAGAGATTGTCATAACTCAAATACTCGTTTTCCAAGTTTGTCACCAATTTCTGATCTACATATAATCCATAACCGTTTCAGAAAGATTAGTTGATTCAAAAACTTCAAAGTTGATTTAAAAGCTTCTAAGTTGATTTAAAAGCTTCTAAGTTGATTTAAAAACTTCCAAGTTGATTTAAAAATTTTAAAGTTACAAACTTCACACAATTCATACAAGTGTTGAACATAATTCGTATCAATGTTGAACATAATTGTAATATATATATATATATATATATTATTACACGAATTCATAAGTCATAGTATCTTTGTACAATCGCTAACAAAAAGAAAACATCATGTCTATATTTACACTTTGTAAACTATTTAAATGAATATTCGACCAGCCATAGAGGTACCTCTTTATGACATGTAAGCTCCCCAAATCATTGTAACTTTTAGTATTTTTGATGATTCCAAATTTTCAAATATTTTCGCCACATGATACACTTTGATACGAACATCTAACTTTGCGTTAATTCGATGTTTCCACAATTTGCATCTTCAACATATATAATATTTGATTTATATGTAAATATTTTCAGTTTAGAAAGCCCTTTCACATTCCAACTTCTGCATCTTGTCAAGGTTTCTACCATGTTACATCAAAATATCATGATTCATATCACATAATTTTTATAGCTAAACTACACTTATTGTACAACAATATTTGTGATATATATTGTTCTTAATTCTTCTCAACTCATTCAACAATACTTTAACAATCTCTCTTGATAACTGATGTTATTAACATAAGCATGCTAATCTTTTGATGTGCTTTTTAATGTCTTTTTTATCATCCAAATTTGAGCTCACATAATTTATATTTTCACTCTCCTCCTTTTTACTAAGTTTTACAACTCAAAAACCATCGTTTTAAATATATTCAACTCTACTATTATGCTTTCAAACATAGTACATATATATATATATATTCAAAATTCTTCTCAATAAACGAACAAACGATGAATAAATCAACTCATGTGTTCATCCTCATTTCATCCATGTTCTCCTCTTGCTAGAGTGATAAAAATTTGGGAAAAAAATCAAATTTTAATATGAGCTCGATTTTACCTTCCAAAAAAATATTTTGAGCATATCAGCTTCTAGCACATGATTTCTATTATCAAAATAGACAAGTATTCTTCTTAACTGTCGTTCCTAACCAATTCATCTCGTATATAGACGATGATAGCTGGCTTATCTCCTTGCCGATTGATTCTCTCCATTGGCTTAAATAACCAGTCTCACGAACACTCATATGTCATAGTTTTTCTTTTTACTCATCTTTGATCACATTTCACAATCTAGAACATTAATAATTGAAACAAAATAAACCTTTTAATTTATTTGTTATAGACCTACTCATAACCTTTTTGTATATGTACAGATCAGACATTTTTATCTAAACCCTTTTAAACCTAGTACATAACCATTTTCATTCCATATTTGATGCTATGCTTTAAAACTTGTATCAATGTATCTTGATATAACTAAGTTTTCCAAAAAATAACATTTAGTATATTGATGCAAAATCTGATCCTATTTTTACTTGTCCTGTTTGAAATTTTGTTGCATAAGAAACTGTCTCATACTCAAATTTAGTCATATGTTGCATCAAAATCCCATGCAACTCATTCATTTTCTTTTTATCAACTCATTCTCTTTTTTTATTATTATTTTGTTTTCCCAACCCGTTTCATTTTATTTATTTTTTTTTGAGATTTTTATAAAGAAAATAGTTCAAACTAAAATCTGAATGAAAATAAAAAAATTCCGTAATATAATTTAATATTTTTAAAATACAAATATTTCAAAACAAATGAGTAAGTAATTATAATAAAAAAATTCGGACTATATAGATTATAATACTATTATATTCTAGTTCTCATTTATATAAAATCATTTAATATACTTGGTTTTTTAAAATTAAAAAAAACTACATGAATTGTGATGTTAGTAATTGGGTTTGCAAGATAGTTTTGTTAGGATTTAGATATTTGGGTGTAGGGTTTATTATTTTTTTGTCATATGTACCACAACGGATCGGTACAATAATCTAATACCTACATACGAAGATTAATACCCTTATACGAGAGAAGATGAAGTCGAACTAACCACCTTTAAGATAGATGTAGAGATGGTGCAAATATTAGCTCACTTACTTTTTCTCGGATCCAAGGTTTATTATTTATAAATCTAAAATTAATTTATGTAAGAAATGATGGTAAATATCATGATATATCATTTTATTGTATGTATTTTTATGTATTATAACATGTTTTTATTACAAATTTATTCACTAATAGTTAAATACATATTTTGTATATTGCATTTATTTATGAGATTTGAACCTTTTTAGGATTTGAGTTTAGATTTTTGTGGCTAAAGTTTAGTACTTATAGACCTAAAATTGATTTATGTAAAAATTATGATAACTAATACAGTATACCATTCAATTTTATGTATATTATATAGAATACACATTTTCTTAACTATAAAACCTATTTACTATTTTGTAAAAATATGTATCCAGTATTTAAAATGTGAATTACACCATATACGAAAAAATATATTTTAATAAGATCATAATTTATATCAATTTATTTAAAGAGTTTGAAAAGTGAAAATGATAATAAAGGTAGAGATTTTTCTCTTGCCACATAACATAAGAGAGATAAAATAAAAATTTATGAAAAACATAAGATTAATTTAGTATATTTCATATTTAAAACATTATTCAATGTTTATTCATCTTATTTTTTTTCTATCTGCTATATTTTTAAATTTTGATTTATTTTTTTGTTATTTCACAAATTATCCATTTGTTTTCTGTGAATTATCTGATCAATACATGTTTTATTGAAAAGTTGGATATTCACTGAATAATGATTTTAAGTACTTGATCTGACGTTCTTAGTATATGATATATGAATTATCTAAGAATGAGTAATACCATCAAATAAAATATTTTTATTTTTTTTGTTTCAAATCTGTAAAAATAAAATTATAAATATTTTCTAAAATTAATTATTTAACTTAAATAAATTATAAATAAAAATAAACATTATGTTTGAGTGTCTGTTTTTAAATTTTTTTTATTTTTTAAAGGGAAATTATATAAAATAATATTTTTTTAAAAGATCTAATTATGAGTAATAAAGTAAAATAAAATATTATTTAATTTTTTAATTTAAATTATAAAAATATTTTTATTTTTTTATTTTGGAAAACAAATTTAAAAATTTAAATTAAATAAAAAATTATAAAAAGTTACATAGGGTATTGATATATTTTAAACATGTTTGAAGTTATTTTAATATTAAATTAATATTATTATTGAAAATTTAAAATAATAATATATATTTAAAATAAAAATTAAAAATATTCTATTTTGACAGAGTACCCATATATTTATCTGTTTTTGCGTTATTGATTCGTATCTCGAAAGCTAATTTTGATGTCTTGTATGACAGTACAAAGCTCTTTGATAGCTCTTTGATCAAAATTATGGCAAAGCTACAATTATTTTTATAAGTTTAGTTTGAAAAATAGTTAAAGGTATTTGTCCGATTCTTATCCGCCATTTATCCGACCCTCTAAGGTTCAAAGCTACGTGTGATTTTCCTAATGGATAGTTTAGTTGAGTTCATAATCTCAAAACAATCAAAATATTCTTTTAATTAAAGTAACTGTCTGTCACCGAGAATCAGTTTGACGGGCGAGTAAGATTGGTAGGTAGGTAGCAAACGAATGTCGAATATTCTTTGTGTGAGGCTGTGAGCTGCGCGTTGGTAAAAGCCTTATATCACCTACCAGTCACTTTATTTTTAGTCCCAATTTGCGTGGGTATGGTAGCGACAGTTGTTCAGATGCACAGATTTTAGGAAAACAATAAAAACGAAAGATTGTTTCGTGAAATAAATGATAACGAAATTAACATCTTCATTTCGATCGATTCGCTTGTTCAAATCTCTATCTTCCTCTATCTCCTTCTGTGAAACCCTAGATTTTGATAAAAATACGTGGTACTCTTCAATGGCGGAAGTAGAGAAGAGCATTAACGATGTGCTGCCGGTTTCGGAAGACGAGCAGTTTGGTTTTAAACGGCAGGAGATGTACAGTGGTACCCTCGCTGGTTCCGTTGGTCCGTACGGTCGCCATGTTTTCCTTTGTTACAAGAGTCATGAAACTTGGCTTCCTCGTGTAGAAGTTGAAGGTCTTCCACAACGTTTTGCTAAGTCGTTCAAGGATCGCAAAGCTGATTTCGCTGTTGAGGTACACACGCAACATTCGTTTAGATCTTTTCTGTTCTGAACAATCTTTTTTAGTTACTGAATGTTGAGCGTTTTGTTGGTTTAGACGAAGCTGACGGTATGCGGTGGAGGTGAATCGGATGGAGATGTGTTGATTTTCCCGGAAATGATCAGATACAAGTGAGTTTCGATTTTTCAGCTAGTTCAGGGAAGTATTTGACTAGGAATTGGCTTCCTTGTTTCGAATTCTTTCTTGGTAGTTAGATTTGTAGTCACAACTGATTGATTTTTTAGAAACTGTAGATACTCAGATTTAAGGATTTTCGGTTATAGAGATGATGCTGTTAAACTCGAGATTTGGATCTGAAAAGGCGTTCTCCAATCGTTCTGCTTTTATATTGTTGCTCTGGTTAATGGTGTTCCATTGCTACGTTTTTTTGGGGTCTTGTAGACATCTCTGGAGATTTTAGCTTTGTGTCTTATCCTCCTTGTACACTTTGTCGTCTTGTTGTTATAACCAAAAGGGCGCTTAAGGATACAGATGTGGATGCTTTTGTGGAAGATGTACTTGTGAATGGAAAACCATGGACCTCTGGGACTCAGGAAGAGTTATCAGGTTCCTTTGTATTCGTCTGTGCTCATGGTAGCCGGGACAAGAGATGTGGCGTTTGTGGACCAGCTCTTATGGAGAAGTTCGAGGAGGAAATAAGCGCACGTGGGCTTTCAGACAAAATCTTCGTTAAGCCATGTTCTCATATCGGTGGGCACAAGTATGCGGGAAATTTGATTGTCTTTAGCCCTGATTCAGCAGGAAATATTTCTGGCCATTGGTAAGAGAATGTCAAATCCAGTTATAGCTCATGAAAGAAATTGAACTGTATATCTTTATGCATCGTCAAACAATCTTTGCTATTATGCAGGTATGGCTATGTGACTCCTGATGACGTGCCTGCAATGCTTGATCAGCACATTGCAAAAGGAGAAATCATACAAAACCTTTCAAGGTCTGTTTTTAAAATTTTTGTTTCTAGCTTGTTGCAGAGATTTCTCTTTTAAATCAGTGTTACATTTCCTCTTGTACAGTATAATTATTTTCTTCCAACATCCATACTTGTAAACTTTGCACTAGATGTACTGTACACCCTCGTGTTGGAGCCAAAACTGTTTTCAACATGCAAAACTTTTGTTTGATACCGAATGTTGCAAGTCTGTATTATGTCTTCACTGTTAGGGTCCTGCAACATATTTCCTAACACCACAGTGAACAAGTTTTCTGCATAGAGAGAGCTTTTTGTTTGCCGAGCTAGGAAAGCTCATAACTCTTCACTCGCTCACTTTTGTCTAAAAAATATTGTTTTCTATTGAAAACCCATATCCAAGAACCTTTTTGTATTTCTTGAATAACTAGGTTCATTTGACGCTGCGTTTCTATTTCTGGTTTCCAGGGGTGAGATGAGACTAAGACTCGAGGGTGAGAAAGCTGAGAAAGAGAATGAGCATAAGATTCCTAACGGGAACAGCGTAGTGGAAGGTGAACCCACGGAGGAGAAGAAGGGATTCACAGGAGGTTGTTGCCAAGGCGCAAACGGAATTTCATGTTGTCAGGAAAATACTCCAGAGCCAGTCAAGAAAGAAAGAGCCGTGAAGCTAAACTGGTTTAGATCGATGGAGAAAGAAGAGATTCTCTTGGGAGCTGCCGCAGTTAGTGCTGTCGCAACCATAGCCGTGGCTTACAGCATATACAAGAGGTCAGGTTAAGAAAAACACCCTCTTCTTTTTACCTTTTCAAGAATTTACACAAGTATAAAGCTTTGTTTTTTTGGTAGCCATATATTACAAGTAAAGAAACGAAAACATTGAAGATAGTAATCATTTGACTCACGTAGCCATCATTTGGTCTGATGTGTAATCGGTTTGGCAATACCGGAATTGAATTTGAATAAATACATATAGCCATTTCCTTTTAATCTTTTACTAGTTTGATAATGTATTGATGATTACGGAGTGAATTCATCGAACCAGTTTGGAGTCGAATTTAAAAGGAAGACCAGAACTTAACAAAAAAAACAATCGGGAAGTATGTCTTTTGTCTTAAAGTGATTAAGCGAGGACATTATCGTATGATAAAAACATTTTGGTTGGAGATTTTAAAAATGTGAGTAATTGTCGGTATTGTTAGGAACAGGAGAAAGTAAAGAAATTCATGCTTTAAAAAGTAGATACAAAGCTACTACTTAGATGATGATGATCTCATTCATACATAAAGAGTTGACTATAATGGTAATGAATAGATGAGTTGTGAGTCAATCCTTATAAGTTAACTTAAAAGGCTAAGACACAAAGGCTAAGAAAAGTTCTCCAAATGAACAGTGCCTTAAAGAAGTGGAATGGCACCTCTAGAAACTTATTTAATATGAAACATTTAATAAAAAATATTTATTGCTAAAATATTAAAAAAAATTATATATTTTTATTATAAAAAAACAATTCAAACTCTTGCAAATTTATTTTATCCGATCTTATATTTTTTGAAATTTTTTTATCACTACTTCGTTTGTTGCTTTATAAAAATATTTTTTTTTAAATCAAACAAACTAAACAATAGTTTATAACAGATCATTCATTCGGTTACGTAACGTAGTGTTCACAATGTTTATCGCAAAAAAACATCTTTCAACTGTAGTAGTAGCTACAAGTAAAATTAAAACTAACTTTAAAAATCGATAAATTTGAGGATATGAAATATGTTTTTTTATCTTTACCATCACACGTCCAAGATCATAAACTTACAATACTTGTATGTCTAGTATGTGTTTTTGTCAAAAACACTTCTTTGTAAAATACTTTTGTAGTTTTGATGAACTATGAGTTAAGAAATTAAAAAGAAAGATTAGAAAAATAGGTTAAAAGAAAAAGTAAAGAGTAGGCAAAAAGTATTTATATAGATATTATCAGATTAATGAATATTTAACTATTTAGTATTTATTAAGCTAATGAATGTTGAACTATTCAATAATTAATTAAATATTATTAAGATTTAGTATGGGGGACGTGATCGAGGTAGTCACACCCTATATATGCCCTTCAAGAAGTGCATGTATATGAATGATTATATTTATAATCATATTTTTCTTATGAAACACGATGAGAAAGTTCAATGTGATGTTACTTTCTAGATCGTTTGGTGTTGGTGAAAAACTACAAGGTGAACATGTCAATGTTCCTATAATCTAATTATTACCTTCACAAATAATCCCATCTAAAGAATTTCGATCTGCATAATTAAATCTATATGTTATATGATATTTTTGG
Organism: Pugionium cornutum; assembly: GCA_018901935.1. Classification (NCBI taxonomy): domain Eukaryota; kingdom Viridiplantae; phylum Streptophyta; class Magnoliopsida; order Brassicales; family Brassicaceae; genus Pugionium; species Pugionium cornutum. Next base: position 37,809,818 of record CM032163.1, read on the forward strand.
TTTTTACGTAACCCTTTAAACTATGAATAGCACAATAACAAAACGGTTCTTCATTCCAGATGGATAACAAACAAATATTCATTTAGTTATTTATATTTTTGTTTTGAGATATAGTGTAAAATTTGCAACATTATAGAGGAACATCATATGATGCTTACACCTTCGCCATTATTTGGGAACTCATTCTCAACAAGATACCATTTGAAGGCATGTCAAATCTACAACCAGCCTATGCTGCTGCATTCAAGGTAAATAACTGAATAACCAAAACAGCATCCTTACAAACAGAAAGAAAAACTCAAAGCAATTTGATATATACGTAACTAAGTTTTATTTTGGCTACTATCATTCATAAATAGGAAGTTTGAATGACACAAATGGAAACCAAACTGAAACTCAGATGGAACTTCCTTGTATCTCCTGCTATAGTCTCTCTGGCATTCGATCTTTACTCATTCAAGAGATTCTTATGACAAAATCCATCCTTTCTTGGATAAGAATCTTCTGGCACTTGCTCTCCGATGGCTATTAGAGAAAAACATGCATCTGGTCTGACTGTTAACAGTACTGATTCGTCAGAGAAACAAACAAAAGAAAGCTTTTTCTTTTGTTTCTAATAAATGATTGATCTTATAATATTTTGGTTGTATTTTGTAAAGAAAAAACAAAAGAAAGGTTTTATGAAGAATATATAACGTGTTTATTATTTGTTCTATATCATTAGCTTAGAAGTTTATAATTAACTTATAACGTTAAAAATATATATATTATAAAATATTACGCCGTTGCCGGGGATCGAACCCGGGTCACCCGCGTGACAGGCGGGAATACTTACCACTATACTACAACGACTTTACTGTTCAAATTAGAGATATAATATTTATCTATTTACGGTTGAAGTCGTCTTCTAAAACCCTGAAACCCTTAGGGGACCTTATCAAATTCTCACTCTCTTCGAATTTTTTTGCCATTTCTTCTTCTTCTTCTGCTAGTTTCACTTGCAGAAGCCACATGTTCGCAACGAGGACTCTCTCGAGACATTGCTCGAGAACCTGTAAATGGTCCTTATCTTCTCTCCTTCAATCCGATTCCTGCAGGTAGTATCAGATTCCAAAACTTATGATCCTGTTTTTCTCTATGATAATTAAAATTCACCAACCACCTCCCAGATTTTTTGAAATTCCTCAAATTCCATAGCTTTTTTTAACCCAAATGATTGGTTTTATAGGAATCGTCAATAGCAGTGTTCTTGCTTATGTAACTTGTTTTTTCGATTTCGTTGATAAAGGAATCTGGTTTTGTCGTCGACTCCGGTTACAAAGAATGTGATGATGGAGCCTTGTAGCTATAGTGAAAGAAATTTCAATTCATTTTTGCCATTGATGAATCAAGTCTTCAAGGGATGGTCTCGAGCTATGTCAACATCCAGAGGACGAAGCATGAGGAGCAAAGTGGAGAGTAGAATGCGTAAAGAATCTGGTAAGACGTTAAGAGAGATAAGAAGAGCTAAAAAGTTGAAGAAGAAACTCATGACTGATGAAGAAAGGCTCATTTACAATCTCAAAAGGGTACATATGTTTCATCAATCATTCATACTTTTTGCCTTTTATCATCTTGCAATTAATCTATACTAACGCGATTAGTCTGTCTTCTGTGTTGGTGATTTAGGATTGGGCTAGAGTTCATATTTGTTCAAAGTTTGAGACTTTATGTGGGATTGCTTATTGTGAAACGGCTTGAAATAGTGTTCGGTTTGGACAGGAAAATTGGATTTTGTGTAGTTGTTAAGAGGTGAAATGTACTATTAGAGAGTTTCACTTTGCTTTTTCTTGATGCAGGCGAAAAAGAAAGTCGCACTTCTGTTGCAAAAGCTCAAGAAGTATGATCTTCCTGAGCTGCCAACTCCGGTGCATGATCCCGAGCTTTTCACGCCCGAGCAGATCCAAGCGTTTAAGAAAATCGGTTTCAAGAATAAAAACTATGTTCCTGTTGGTGTTCGTGGGGTATTTGGAGGTGTGGTCCAAAATATGCATATGCACTGGAAGTTTCATGAGACGGTGCAAGTTTGTTGCGATAACTTTCCCAAGGAAAAGATTAAAGAGATGGCAACCATGATAGCGAGACTGAGTGGTGGAGTAGTCATAAACATACATAACGTAAAAACTATTATTATGTTTCGTGGTAGAAACTACCGCCAGCCCAAGAACCTAATTCCTGTCAACACCCTCACAAAGCGGAAGGTAAAGCAGTATAAATCTTGAACTAACATTTTGGTTTCCTGATTCTTCAGTGGTTAATCAGTGAGACTTTATATCAGTATTAGGAACTAGACTTTGGTTAATGTAGATTCTAGACTATCCGGGCTAGGATATCGGTTCTCAAAGACATGCTCAGTGTCCAAATTTTCGATTCAGATAATCTTTCTGTTTAGAAATTATGAATCAAATAAGTGTACTGTGGCTTGCTCACAATTGTTTTGTAGTGGTATTGGCATGAACAAGTATTATGTTTTGCAGGCTTTATTTAAAGCGAGATTTGAACAAGCGCTTGAATCTCAGAAGCTGAACATAAAGAAAACAGAGCAGCAGCTTAGGCGAATGGGTGTTAACCCCGAAGATCCAGTTGCCATGGCTAGTATCCAGAGAGTGGCCTCAACGTTCTTCAACGCAATCGATAAAAAAGAAGGAAGCCCATATGTCTTCCATGGAGACAAACAATCAGAACGAGGGACTAGCGTCGTCAATACAGAAGGATCAGAACCGGGTGATGAAGATAGTGACCAGGAGGAGCTAGACAGATTCATAGCTGAGATAGAAGACGCAGCAGACAAGGAGTGGGAGGAAGAAGAAGCTGCTGAGCAAGAAGAGTCTGGTAGAATAAGGTATTGGAACCGAGAAGAATTTGCAGGAAGAAGTAGAACACCTGAAATGCGTAGTTATGGAGACTCCAGTCATGGCTTTAGAAGAAATGAAAGGGATTCACGTAGCCAGAGGAGATCCAAGGATAGTGATGATGATGATGATGATGACAGTGATCAATTGGATTCTGAGGATGACGAAATCCCAAAGAGATTTGATAGAGCAAGATCAAATACAAGAAGGCAGGGGGAAGATTTTAAGAAAAGAAGCCCTGATCCTCGACCTCGACCTGGAGTGAGGAGTGATGAGGATGAGTTGTGTGATCTTGATAACACAATGTGGGATTCAGAAGATGAAGATGATGCACCAGGAAATTATATTTCGAGCAGTACCGATGGAGATGAGGATGGAAACAGGACAACATCAGCATCTAAACAACCGAGATTCAGGAATAATAACAGTTCAAGAGATAGTATCAGAAATGTGAAGACAAAGAATGGAAAACAAAGGGATGAGGATTGGGATAGTGATTAGACATGAGATGTTTTAATTTGTCATCATTGGTTATGATTTTTAAATGAGAACTGAAAGATGTTAAGACTATGGTCTGAATATTGAAAGCTGATCTCTCTTTTGTTAGGTTCGGTTTTTAACAATTCAGTGGAAGACGAAGAACAAGACACACCCTTTACATTTGTAATTCAGAGTATGGATTTGCAGTGGTAAATTTCTTCCCATAGTTGTGCAGTTGTTAACCAAATTAAGCTCCTTTTCTCACAAAACCTTCCGTATCAATGAACAAATTCTCAGAAAGCAGTAAATTGAGTCAAGCATTCAAGTTTGTATAAGCTTCCACGGAAAGTATCAAATACAATTTTCCTTTAATCTCCCTTCTTTGGCCCAAAAGATTACACCTTTTATATCAAGAATTATCTGAATAAATGGAAGCTTGATTAAGACTATACAAGACCGATCTCTTGTCTTTCTCTCACGCAATTAACGGACAAAAAGTATTTGTACTGCTCAGTGTTATCTAGCAGGTATGAAGGAAGATGAACCGCTGAGGTTCAGGTGTTACCTACAATATCTTTTCTATAGAGTTAAAGTCATACTTATTATACATGAATCATTCATGTGATCCGCAAACCATATAGTCACATTAACTTCACAGTCTAATATTTTCGTAGAAGGTAAAGTACTAACTTCTTAAAGCAATTTATCAATAGATTCCGGTATCTTTGATATAGTGATGTAGTTATGTAAATGTAAAAGGTACTCTGTAGCTTCTAAAAGCATTTTATCACAAGATTTTGTCATGTTTTATGTAGTTATGTTGTATTGATCATTGGCGAAATGAACACGAAACCACATATTCACGTTAGATCTTTGAAAAATAGTTACAGAATAGTGGATGTAACACTTGTAGTTCGTAAAATATCATGTCAAAATAAAAAAAATTCTAAATGCATTTTGTCTTTTTTTCAAACTCAAAATCAAAAATTCTAAATTCTAAATGTAGTTAATGTTTTGAGTTCATATGGAGGAATCATCACATATTCAATGTTATCCAAGAAGACGAAATCAACGGAGCTTATCCTAGCTGCACGGATCAACCGACTTATTTTTAAACAAAATATGCAATTGAAATTGACCTATTTAAATTAGTATGCCATCAAACAGATAAAAAAGCTTGTTACTTCGTCGTATAAAAATTGTGTCGTCGAAAAACTTGTTACCAGATCCAAGACCGTACAAAATTATTTTAGTGAGAGACAAATCTCTTGCGTCTATTAGAAAATATATATATATATATATATCATAACTGAAAATTTAATATAATTTTATTACGTCGACATTAATAAATAAATACATCGATATTAATAAATAAATACGTCGACATTAATAAATAAATACGTCCCATATTTTATTTTAGTAATTATCTATTAAATATGCATTACTAACAATCTATCATAATTAAGATGAGAGGAGCAACTGAATCGATGATTACACCACCTTTACTAACATCCTTTTGTTGTCATGGAGATAACAAAAAAAACTATTATAATTAAGACTAAAATTTAAATCAGCCAAATCTTTTAAGCATAAATCTATTTGATATGGGAGGAGCAAGTGGTCTAGTGGTTGTACCACTTCTACGTCTATTCCAGAGGTGTAGAGTTCGACTCCACCGTCCCTCGCAGAAGGGTGTTAAATCTTCGTATGAAGATATTGGACTATTGGGTCGGTCCGTTGTGACCCAGTGACAAAAAAAAAATCTGCTTGATATATCTCCGAGAACCAAATAAGTCAATCAAATGCAATCAAATACAAGTCTATAGATTAGATATGCACTTGAGAGAAAAATATATTAAAAATAATATGTTATTCAAATATATATATATGTGAATAAATTTGTCAAAAATATCATAATTTTATACCATTATACAAAAGTTTATGACATATTTACTGTGGTATACTTAATCGTATAATTTAAAATCCATATTTTATAATTTTTATATTATTATTTAACAAGTATATTTTAGAAAATTACTTATTATAAAATTTAAATATTATTATAAAAAATAATTTAAAGAAAAAAAGAAATAAGAAATTTAAAGTAATCATAAATATTTTGAAATCTGATAATTAAAATTAGATCTTAATTAATTGATTTGAATAAAAAAATTTTATCCCAAAAGCAAAACAAACTAACGACAACAATATCTTAACAAGTTAATAAATTTGAAACATTAATGATATATATGTATATTTATGAATATTTTATTATATAAATTTCATTAGTTTTAATATTTTCCAATGCGTAACAAATCTAAAAACATACAAAATATAAAGTATTATGTGTCTTGTCTTTTTTTTTAACATTATTTTGCATCTTGTCTAGAACATGCTAATATTCATAGAAATTAAATATCTCTCAAAGTTACTACTATATAACAAATTTGTGATTTACACATAGAATACTATAGTATATATATACGTGTTAGCAATATTTCATTTAAATAAATATAAATTTAAAATAATCAAATTTTATATGTTCAAAAATATCAAAAAAAAATAATTTACAAATTCAAATAAAAAACCAATTAGTTTCAATTCGGTTCGGTTAATTGGAATCAAAATTCAATGACAAATCTTGAGATCTATTTTTATTTTATAAATAAACACAACACGAACTTATAGTAATTTAACATTTAAAATCTGATAAACTAAAAGTTACTTTATTAAATTTACAAATAAAATATAATTATGTACATAATACTCTATGCTGCACTGAAACGGGGACGGGCACCGGGGACGGGGACGGGCACCGGGGACGGGGACGGGGACGGGGACGGGGACGGGGACAGGAAACGACATATGTAAAATTTATAGAGACGGGTACGGCATGGATACGTTCAGCAAAATTTTTAAAAAATATCTATAAATGAAAAATAAAAAAAGTTTTAAAATAAAAATATTTTATCATTACATAACAATATAAATAAACTACTCAATAACTAAATCATTTTCAAAATCTGGCTCATCTAATGAAAGATTTGCAAACTCTAAAAATCCCACATCTTCCATAGAATCAAATGTGTCTCCACCAACATCCCACATCTTGGTTTTTTCATCTTTATATTGATCGGAATTCCTTGATAAAAGACGTAGATTGTTATGGATGTAAACCAAATCTTGAGCACGACTTGGATTTAACTTGTTCCTTTTGAGTGAGTGAATGAATGAATAAGTACTCCAGTTGCGTTCAGCACAAGAAGATGAACTAGGCTGGCCAAGTAACTTAAAAGCCAAAGACGGAAGGAGAAGAGTTTGAGCACCAAAGTTAGCCCACCATTTCTTAGGCTCCATTGAAGACATCATCGAAATACACGTTAAATCTTCAAAAGGACCACATTTCATCGAAAACAATGCATACTCATCCATAACTTTGATATGATCTTCATAACTGGAAATCAATCTCTGAAAACACTTCATTCTCTCACGAGATAATTCTCCATCCCTATGTGGACCTATTCTTGCAGGATCTTCGTTTAACCATGCATCACTATAAAATCTAAAATACACAAAAATGTGTTATATATGTGTCAAAAAATTAATTTAAAAAATAAATATACAATTTAAATCACATACCTTGGATTTAAAGAGTGAGCTAGACAATGTAGAGGTGTGCTATTTTTTGTCCAACGAGCCACTAGTATCTGATAAATAACATCGTAGAAGAGACTAAACTCAGACAGCGGACGTTTTTCTCTCTTGTAGATTTCAAGTTTCACATTCTCAATCATGGAATCCCACATCTCATATACCAAATGAAGACACGGTTTATCGGTGTCACAAAATCTAATCATATCATATATTGGTCTCGTAAAATCAATAATATATGATACTTTTTCCCACCAATCATCATTCAAAATCTTTTCTTTAACAAAACTTGCTTTTCCCATATCATCATCTCTATAAGTAGACCACTCCTCACTTATGACCATGGCTTGAAGACCCCTTTTAATAAGCTTCAATCTCTTAAGCATCACGATGATGGATGCAAAACGAGTATCGGCTACCGAAAGTAATTTAAGAGGAGAGAACTTACTGAAAATTGCGAGTCTCATGTTATGGTTCATGACGAAATGCTTTATTGCAAGTGCATCTCCATGAATTTCTGTTATCCAATTACATTCTTCATATGTTGTTTCATTCCCTTCTACATTTTTTGCTGCACATATGTTCTTCAAAGCAAGATTAAGGGTATGAACAACACATGGTGTCCAAAAGATATTAGGAAACATACTCTCAATAAGCTCTCCAGCTGCCTTACAATTTGCTGCATTATCAGTAATGATTTGCACAACGTTTTGATGACCGACTTCATTAATAACTTCTTTCATCAAATCAGCAATGAAAAATTTATCTTTCACTTCGCCAAAAAAATTCACAGCTTTGAGAAACAAAGGACCATTTCCAGAAGTAGCCATAAAATTAATCAGAGGCTTTCTTGTAGGATCGCTCCAACCGTCACTCACAATTGTTACTCCTTTTTCTTTCCAAGTGGATTTAAGCGGTTCTAATAACCTCTCAACATGAGTTTTTTCTTTTTCTAGTAAAGTCGTTCTGAGCTTATTATAACCAGGAGGTACATAACCATCAATTTTGGTGGCAGCAACAAACTGATAAGATCTATGGTAATGTGGATTTCTTGCAAGATTAAATGGTAGACCTCCCGTATAAAACATTCTTGCAATTTCTTGATCCAATTGGTCTCTCGTTTCAATACCAAATGCTCTTTCAATATGTGAGAAGCTATACTTTCTTTTTTTGAAGTCAGAGTTAGCTTCGCAAGGTAAAGAAACGTCTTTAGGAACAGACTCCGTTTTTTTCTTCTCAAACTCGTTTTCCAACTTTTGCATTTCAAGTTTCTCGCTCTTTGTTGATTTCTTACATAAAGAAATTCCTGCATTCTTAATTCCGAGCAAATGCGCTTTAACTCTAGAATATGAGCCTTGTCGAATTTCATCACAAATATTACATTTAAATTTTCAAGTTCCTCCTGTTGTTCCAAGTTTCTCTAACTTAGTCACGTAATTCCATAGTGGAGGTTCTTCATTTTGTTCTTCAGAATTCATAATTTTATATAATCAAACTGTCTAATATCATAATAAAATAAAAAAAAATTTGTCAACATTCCATAATATTTAAAATTAATATCATAATAAAATAAAAAAAATAAAAAAATTTGTCAACATTCCATAATATTTTAAATCAATATCATAATAAAGTAAAAAAATCATAATAAAGTAAAAAATTTTAAGTTACCGTCAAGTTGACATAAAGTAAAATCATGTCTAATATTATAATAATATGATATTGATAGACTTCATGTAAGGACTTCATACGTTACCGTCAAGTTGACAATGTCTAATATTATAATAATATGATATTGATAGACTTCATGTTATAATATCATGTTTCCGTAATGTCTAATATTACAACATTATGATACTGACGTAACCGTGTAAGGACTCTAAAACAAAGATTTCTAAACACATTGCATTATTAACATATGTATGAATGTATAATTTTTATATATATATAACACCATTAAAAATAAGAATTTAAATTGTAATATAAAAAACAGAATTAATATAAAACATACCTTTTTATCAAATTGTGGCTTCTAGGATTTTTAAAACTGAGAATGAAAACTAGGGATTAAAAGTAAGAATGAAACCTAGAGATACAAATAAACTTATATAAGAGTATTTTTTCCTTTTTTATATAAAAATATTATGGAAGATAAATGTAAAAAGGAAAAAAGATTTTACCTAACAATGTATAAGAGTATTTTTTCCTTTTTTATATAAAATTATTGTGTAAGATAAATGTAAAAAATGAAAAAGATTTTACCTAATAAAGATTTATCTAATAGAATATTAAAGAAATTAAAAAAAAGGAAAGAGAAAACATCTCAACATAAAAAAGGATGAAAAAAAAAAACAAAACAAAACAAGTCGCGTCCCTTCTCCCGTACCCGTCTCCGGGACGTTTCCGGGATGGGAGACGGCAGTATACTCACGTACCCGTGCAACATAGATAATACTGATCAAATATGTTGTTTTTACTTATGTATTGAAAAATTTGATGAAAATATTGTAATAAAGTTTTCTGTATGAATATTGCTCGATTCTTGTTCTTATCACAACTCGTAAGCAAAAGAAAACACTGCAATTCTATGAGTTTAGGGCAAACCCACCTACGTCTCGCTGGAAGAACTTTCCGGAATTCACTAAACAAATCAATAAATCTTAAATTTGAGCTTCATCATTATACAAGGTAAGTCTCTCCTCTCTCTCTCTCTAGTTCTTTTACCGAAAATAGAGTAACATTCTCGAGCCTCCTAACTGCATATATATCTTAGAGTCCTTATTTATATAATAGAGATTTACACTCACTTGTACTAGCTGAAGATATAAAACACAAACACTTCAAAACTCCACCTTGTTCTTCATCTTTTTTTCCCACCTTGCTTACCTACATTCCTCTTCCGGTTTATGAGCAAGCTTGCTCATCTTCCTACACTCAAATAAACTCTGAATGTATCAACAACTTCTGAGAAAACTTTCTCAGCTCCATATCTTCCTAGAGTAAATATTCTCCAGCTTCCAATCTCTTTGAAAGAATCCTTCTAGCTTTATAACTTACTGTCCTAGTCTAGTTCTCCATTACTCTGATTTTCATCAGATCATCTTGAAAATTTCCAAGTGGTACAACTTTAGTAAATATATCTGCAGGATTATTTAAAATTGATATTTTTATCACTTGTATCGACTTTTCATTTATTATTCTATGATGAAATGATGTTTTACGGCCACATGCTTTGTTCTTTCATGGAATATAACATTTTTGGCCAAAGCAATCACACTTTGAGAGTCATTGTGAATCCCAACAGCTCCTTATTTAAAACCCAACTCAGTCATCAATCCTTTAAGCCACATAGCCTCCTTTGCTACTTTTGTCAAGTCTATGTATTCTGCCTCGGTTGTTGACAAAGCAACAACCTGCTGCAAACATGATTTCAAGCTGACTCCACTGTGAATCCTTGTCCAGAGATTGATCTCCTCTTATCTTGATCTGCAACGTAATCAGAATCATAATATCATCTTATTACGAAATCTCCTTCTCTTATGTAGCATAACTTTGTTTTCAAAGACCCACAAATATACCTAAAGATCCACTTAACACTTTATCAATGCTCTTTTAAAGGTTTGCCCATATATCTGCATACTAAGCCTACTGAATAGGCAAGATCAGGCCTACTCCCAATCATTGAGTACATAATACTCCCTACTGCACTCTAATAAGGAACCTTTTTCATTTGATCATATTGATCTTGGATCTCTTTGTCAAAAGCTGCTCTTACCTTAAAGTGAGCTCCCATGGGTGTTAGCATGAATTTAGCTTGACTCATACCAAAGTTTCCAAGTACTTTGGTTAGATACCCTTCTTGAGAAACAGACAAGGTCCCATTTCTTCTATCTCTAGTTATCTCCATTCCTAGAATCTTGCTGGTCTCACCCAAATCTTTCATATCAAATTTTGTTTCCAACAAAACTTTTAGCTCACACACTTGCTTCTTATCATTTGAAGCAATAAGAATGTCATTTACATATAAGAGTAGATAGACTGAATCTAAACTACTTGATCTCTTATAGTAGATACACACATCGTATTCACTTAACCTATTGATCTCATGAAGTCGTTGACCCTTGTATTCCATTGTTTTGGGGATTGTTTGAGTCCATATAAAGATTTATTTAAAAAAAAGATTTTATCAGGTTGTTTCCTACTAACATACCCTTCTGATTGCTGCATGAATATCCTTTCATCTAGATATCCATGGAGGAATGCAATTTTAATGTTCATTTGCTGCAATTCCATATCAAAGTGAAAAACCATAGATAAAAGAAATATGATACTCACATGTTTGGCTAATGGGGAAAAGATTTCTTGATAGTCTATCCTTTTGCCACAAGTTTGGCTTTGAACCTTGGTGATTCAACTCTACTGATTCTCGTTTTCCTTTTGAATACCATTTTGCAGCCTATGGATTTCTGGTTCTTCTCTGTGTTAACTAAAGTCCATGTATTATTACTGATGGGAGACTACATCCCTTCATCAACTGTCTTCATCCATTTGTCACAATCGGGATCATTTCTAGTTTCTTGGTAATTCCTTGGTTCTGCCTTTTCTCCATCTTCACTTACTAGATAGGCGTAACCTGCTATATCATCTCTTTCATCTTCCCATTCTTCATAATCTTTGAATCTGATTGCAGCCTTACTTTGCCTTTTTTGCTCTATCTTTAACCAGTTGGTATTCACCAATTTCTTGATTACTTTCTTCTTGAATTTCTTCAGAATAATTCTTGCATCATGTCTGATCTTCCTAACTGGTTTGAGTCCTATTAGTAGTTGCACCTTGAGCTTGTTCCAGATTTTCAGAACCTAAACCTACAATTTCAAAGCTTGACAGATTGTTAGTTAAAGAAAACTTGACTTTGTTTCTTACCTGAGTTTCTGCTTTGTCATCCTTGTACATAATATCTTCTCTAAATACCACATTCCGGCTAACAATATATTTTTTTTTCTCTTTGATGAGCATACTATGTAACCCTTCACCCCATCTGGATAACCTGCGAATACACCTTTTTTCTCTGGGATTTAATTTCTCTTCATCTGAGTGTACATATGCTATATCCAAACCTTCGCAGATGAGAGAAATCTGGTTTTGCTGAGGTCCATATTTTATCGGGAATTCTAAAGTCTATTGCTGATGCAGGGGTTCTATTGATCAAATACACAACATTAGCAGCTGCTTCTGCCCAAAACCTTTGCCCCAATCCACTTTCACTCAGCATACTTCTAATCTTGTTCATTATGATCCTATTTAACCTTTCTGCTACACCATTTTGTTGGAGTGTATAAGAGCATGTCTTATGTCTCACCATACCTTCATTTATGCAAAAAGTGTCGAATCTAGAATTACAAAACTCTAGACCATTATCTGTTCTCAACCTTTTTACTCTCCTTTCTGATTCAGTTTCAACCATCTTTTTCCATTCGACAAACTTGTCAAATGCTTCATCTTTGGTTCTCAGGAAGTAAATCTAGACTTGCATGCACCAATCATCTGTTAATGAAAAGAAATATTGACACTGTCCAAGACTGAAGGGAACATTGGATGACCACGAAAGGTCAAATGGATATAATCGAGCTTGTTCTTTGTCGTGTGATTAGCTTTGCTAAAGTTAACTTTGTGTGTCTTTTCTTTGACACAATCCTCGCAGAACTTGATTTCAGAAACTTGATTTCCATCAATGCATCCATTTTTAACAAGTATCCATACTCTTTTGCCCAGTGTGGCCCATCCTACTATGCCACATCTCCGTTTGATCTTCAGAAGTAATTTTTCTTTCTGCAGAATTAGCTTCCGCTTCTTTTGCCATGCCTTGAAGGATGTACAATGTATCTTTACCTTTCTTGCCCCTTTCATTATAACAATACACCCTTTGATTATTTTCATTACTCTCTTGCCTCCCTTAAACTCACATCATTTGTCCTCTAGAGTGCCAACTAAGATTAAGTTTCTCCCAATTTCTAGCATATATCTAACTTCATTTAAGAAAAAGGTAAAGCTATACGGGTTTTGAAACCTCACTGATCCTATTCCCTTTACTTCTATTTGACTGTTATGTGCCATTCTAACTCTCCTTGAAGCAATCTTTTTAAATTCGATGAACACAACACTTCTAGGAGTTATATGGAATGAACATCCAGTGTCCATTACCCACTCATCCCGATCATCATCTAAGTGAGACAGATTCACCTCTGAAGCCACTAGCCCAGCAATATCTTAAGCATCGTCTTTGGCTAATGAAGACTCACGTCTTCTAGGTGAGTTTGTCTTATTTTTATTTTGTTCCAGCAATTTATAACACTGATTTTTGAAGCAGAATTAGCTTCCGCTTCTTTTGCCATGCCTTGAAGGATGTACAATGTATCTTTACCTTTCTTGCCCCTTTCATTATAACAATACATCCTTTGATTATTTTCATTACTCCCTTGCCTCCCTTAAACTCACATCATTTGTCCTCTAGAGTGCCAACTAAGATTAAGTTTCTCCCAATTTCTAGCATATATCTAACTTCGTTTAAGAAAAAGGTAAAGCTATACGGGTTTTGAAACCTCACTGATCCTATTCCCTTTACTTCTATTTGAGTGTTATTTGCCATTCTAACTCTCCTTGAAGCAATCTTTTTAAATTCGATGAACACAACACTTCTAGGAGTTATATGGAATGAACATCCAGTGTCCATTACCCACTCATCCCGATCATCATCTAAGTGAGACAGATTCACCTCTGAAGCCACTAGCCCAGCAATATCTTAAGCATCGTCTCTGGCTAATGAAGACTCACGTCTTCTAGGTGATTTTGTCTTATTTTTATTTTGTTCCAGCCATTTATAACACTGATTTTTGAAGTGGCCTTACTTTCCAGAAATCTAGTAGATTTTCTTTCCATCTCTAGACTTGGATCTGGATTGATTCCCATTTCCTTTTCTTTGATATTTTTCTTTGGATTCTGTTCTCCCTTTGACATAGTGACCCTCTGAACTCATCATTCCTTTTGAAGTATCTTTGAATTTCTTTTTTTTTGACCTTGCTGAACTTGCTACATCTTCAAGTTTAATTGCCTCCCTACTATACTTGAGCATCTCCTTTAATTGATCATATTTTGGAGGAAGTGAACTCAACAGTAAAATTGATTGAACTTCTTCCGAAACCTCACTACTTAGATGACTCAAATCACCACTTTTAGGATTTTAGGATCCTTTCTGATTGTTTTTGGTGTTGGTTTTGGATTGCTTAGAAATAAAGACACAAAATTTGATTACCGAGTTCCCACTTAAGGTACCTCTCGGGTAGGATCTGTCTCCTACAAACTTCACTATAAATATGATGAACCTTTTTACAATGAAGCAACTTTAGAGAAAAAATAAACTTAGAAGAATTACAATAAAACCAAATCTGTTGTATCTCTTCTCTATCTTCTCTCTCTCTTCTCTCTCTCCTCACGAATTCTCTCTCTTCTCTCTCTCCTCACGAATTCTCTCTCTTCTCTCTCCTCATGAATTCTCTCTCTTCTCTCTCTCCTAGGCGTTTTTCTTTTTTGGTGCTACTTTTTGGGATGATTCTTAACCTAGGCGACAACTTCAATTTATATCAATCATTTTTGGGAGACCTTAGGGTTTCTTTGGGCTTTGCTCGCCCAACAGAAATTGTGAGAATTATGGGCTATGTATCCACAATTCTCCACCTTTCTCAAATTTGCTTTTGGGCCTCAAACATTTTTTCTTTAGTCCAACCTTTTTTTTCTTCCCGCAGGCGCGTGAAGCCCACACGCCACCCCATGTGCTGCCACGTGCCACCACACGCCGCCATGCACCGTCCACGCACCACCACACCCCCCACGCGCCGCCACACGCCATCACACGCCCACACGTGCTGCCCACGTGCCACCACACGCCTCCACGCGCCGCCCATGCGCCTCCATGCGCCGACACGCACCCGCGCGTGAACCTCACGCAGCGCTAACCCTCCGGCCATGCGCCGCCGTCGGCGACCTGCGTCGACTTTCCGGCGACCTTTTCCGGCGACCTTTTTCAGAGACCTTTTCCGGTGACTTTTTTGGCCACTTTTCTGGCCACTTTTCCGGCCACTTTTCCGGCCACTTTTCCGGTCACTTTTCCAGCCACTTTTCCGGCCACTTTTCTGGCGAGCTCCACCTTGAGAGATGTTTCCTGCTGCTTTTCCTCTCGCACCCATGCTCACAGGTAACACTTGATTATATTTTCCTCCTCACTACTTAAATGCTATATCCGAAACTAACCTGTTTTCTCTTGTCTCTGCGAGAACGAGACATTGTAGTGATGTTACCTCGAAGGCCCTCTCCTTCTTTAGAGGCTCTTGAGAAATTCACAGCAAAGCTGTGAATTCAAATCAAATATGTCTTTGCTAGCTAGGGTTTCTAGAACTTTGCTTAGCTGAATCGTAGGTAGAATCACACCGCCTTTAGCAACAACATTAATGTAGAACCTGTCAGTTCTTAATATCTGCAAAGTTTTATACAGAAAGCTTAACTTGGCTTCCATGCTCAAACTCTCTTTTCCACTCCTGAATTTTTGTAATCCTTGTGAAACATTTTCCTTGTGAGTTTTAGCATCAACATCTACCATATTCTGTTCTGCTACAATTTCTCTGGAGATTTCATCAGAAAATTCTCCACCTTGAACAGTTGAACATGCCTTAAAACCATTCGGTGTAGGTCCTTGAATTAGATTTTCACTGAAAGTCGATTTCTTTGACTGTCTATCCACTAATTCGACCTTGTGTGTAGGTATCTCATTACTCAGCTTATTCGTTCCTGACCTGATCCCTGCTCTACAAACTTTACCTTGAAGATAATACAACCCCTTGTTGAGTTTACCAGATATTACCTTCTTGCCGTTTTTATAAAACTATAGTCCCAAATAACCTCTTTGATAACAACAACCTGATTTTTCCAACAACCCAAATAAAATCAAATTCCTACTCACCTCTGGCATGTATTTCACATCCTTGAGTATCACCATAGAACCATCTGAGTTCTGAATTCTAATATTTCATGTTCCTTTGATGTTGTTATGAGTATTATTAGGCATCAGAACTTTACCTCCATTGATTTCTTTGAAATCAAACAAAACATCTTTGTTCCGTGTAATGTGGTAAGAACTCCCTGAATCCATTACCCATTCCCTTGTGTTTTGAGTACTGGCTGTTAAGACCACTGGCTGAATAGGCTCTGCAATGTTAGCAGATTCTGCACGTTTCTTTATCTGAAGACAATCTCTTTTCCAATGCCCTTCATCTCCACAAATGAAACATCCTTTGTTGTTGTTATCAGATTGTTGCTTTGACTTGCATCTGCTTTTCAATCGCCCTCCCCATGTGTTGTCATTATCAAATCGGTTGTTCGACCTACCCCTTAATTCCACATACAAACCTACATCCTGAGAATTTGTTACTTTTCCACTTTCGATTAGCTCCATTTCCTTAGACTTAGCTACTGATGTGACCCATTCAACTTTAAAGTATCTCTCCCATACTTTAGGATTTTCTTGAGTTGATCATACCTGTTAGACAGAGAACTTAGAAGTAGAATTGCTTGTACCTCTTCTGAAATTTCAACTCCTATGTTGTTGAGATCTGTCACCAGCCTTAGAAAGTCGTCTACATTGGTATCAATGTTTTTGGAGTCATCCATTTTGAAAGTGTATAACCTCAATTGTAGGTAGATCCAATTCGGAAGAGATATCTCCATGTATAACTTGTTTAGGGTAGACCACATGGCTGCCGCTGTCTCACACTTAGAGATTTTCCTGAGCACCTGATTCCCCACGTTCAAAACAATCAAATCCTTAGCCTTTTCTGATTTTCAAACTTTACCAAATCAATCTGTGAGCTACTGCCTTCTATGTCTCCTTTTGCCTCTTCACCAGATTTACCTTTTGTAACCACTAGATCTTTGAGTAGTTTTTCATCTGTTAGGATATCTTTCAACCCAAAAACCCCAAAGTGAGCCATCATTCTCACTTTCCATAGAGAAAAGTCTCATGTTCCATCAAACCTGTCAACCTTAATCCGTGAACTCATCATTATGTCTTCAAATCTGTTGTGCTTCTGAAATTCCCAACAACCCCAAAATCCCTGTTTCCCAACACACCCCTTGCAATAAACCTGGAAGCTCTGATACCACTTGTTAGGATTTTAGGATCTTTTCTGATTGCCTTTGGTGTTGGTTTTGGATTGCTTAGAAATAAAGACACAAAATTTGATTACCGAGTTCCCACTTAAGGTACCTCTCGGATAGGATCTGTCTCCTACAAACTTCACTATAAATCTGATGAAGCAACTTTAGAGAAAGAATAAACTTAGAAGAATTACAATACAACCAAACCGGTTATACCTCTTCTCTCTCTTCTCTCTCTCTTCTCTCTCTCTTCTCTCTCTCTTCTCTCCCTCCTCATGAATTCTCTCTCTTCTCTCTCTCTCTTGGGCGTTTTTCTTTTTTGGTGCTACTTTTTAGGATGATTCTTAACTTAGGCGACAACTTCAATTTATATCAATCATTTTTGGGAGACCTTAGAGTTTCTTTGGGCTTTGCTGACCCAACAGAAATTGTGAGAATTATAGGCTATGTATCCACAACCACTCAACTTGAGAAAATCGTCTATATTTTCATCGATTGGTTTATGGTCTACCATCTTGTAGTTTTACAATTTTAACTTAGTGTGGACTCTATTCGGCAATGACTTAAACATATAAAGACATTCCAAAGTCTCCCAAGTTTTAGCAACCGTGGTACATCTCTCTATTTTTCTTAGAACATGGTCTCCCACATTCAAGAGAATGATGTTCATGGCTTTTTCGCATCTTTCCGGTCTTATTGTTTCAAATTCATCTAACTTCTTTTCTTGGTTTGAGTCAAAATCTTTGACTTCGAGAGTTCTTGGGTGAGATGATTTCTTGACCAGAACATCCTTTAGCTAAGATGTGTGTACATCCTCTTTTTCTAGAGAGAGAAATCTCCCGAACCATCGAATTTATCTACTTCACTTTTAGACCCTGACATGATTCCAGAATTAAGCAAATTGAAATACTTACCTCTACGGAATCCGATGCTTTTTCGCTTAAGTAGCTCTTATACCAATTTGTTCGACTATTGCTCGATTCTTGTTTTTATTGCAAATCGTAACCAAAAGAAGACACCGTGATTTTACGAGTTCGGGGCAAATCCACCTACGTCTCACCAAAAGAACTTTCCAGAATTCACTAAGCAAATCAATGAAGCTCAAATCCGAACTTCATCATTGTACAAGGTAAGTCTCTCCACTCTCTCTTTATTTCTTTCTCTGTTTCTTTTACCGAAAACTGATTTTCGGGTCTCCTAATTCAATATATATATATATATATATATATACCTATATATCTTAGAGACCTCTTTATAAAATAGAGGGTTACACTCATTTGTAGTAGGTGAAGATATAAAACACAAACACTTCATTTTTTTTTATCACTAGGGCACAACGGACCGACCCAATATTCTAATATCTTCATACAAAGATTTAACACGTCTCATACGATGGAAGGTAAAGTCGAACTCCACACCTCTAAGATGTACGTAGAGATAGTACAACCACTAGTTCACTTACTCCTCCCAAACACTTCATTTTCTATAACAAATGACTAGATTTTGACCCACGTCTTGCGTGGAAAAAAATATTCATACATTGTAATTAATTATTTATTTAGTTAATGTAAATTATATATATATATAATTTTTATCATATATTTAAAATAATTTTCTAAATTTTTTAATATTGATTACGAAAATGAAATAGATAATGAAATCGTATTACACAAATACATTTAAATTGTATCTATGTTAGATAAAATTATAAATGTGATAAATATTCAACTATAGTAAAATTTTGTTTTATATTTTACTTGACTAATTTTTTAAAATTTATAATATTTTATTTTATATTGTATTTGTATTTTATGACAAAATACATTATATGTCGAAATATTATAATTTTATATATAATATATTGTTTAATAAAAGTTTTCATAAATATTCTAGTAAATTATTTTTTATATTATATTTATTTTAAGATGTTATAATATTATGATACATAAACGTGACATATTTGTAAATCACACGTCAACATAAAGTTTTTTTTTTTTGCCAATAAATACTTTATTAATAATCAACATCAATGTTTACATACAATAGTAAATATAAAGGACAATTATAATAAATGTTCCATGCAGATTCAGATGTTGTGGATGAAGAAGCTAAATGATGAGCGACTCGATTTCCTGATCTTGGGGTGTGTGTAAATTTAACACCATCAAACATTAAAATCCAAAGTTGAATTGTATGAATATAATGTTGAAGTTGTATAGATGATGCCTTATTGTTGATAAGATTGGTCAAAGAGAGATTGTCTCCTTCAAAGATTATATGCCGATAACCCAAAGCCCAGGTAGCCTGTAATGCCCAGATAAGAGCTGTACACTCAGCTTCAATAACAGAAGCCCGTCCTTGAAAGTTACCTCTTCCAGCGTTGAGGAACATACCCTTATCATTTCGAATAATCCAACCTAATCCAGAGTGTGATGGACCATTACGGAAAGCAGCATCATAATTGCATTTAATCCAACCATGTGTTGGTTTTCTCCATTTTATTGAGGTCGGTATACGCTTTGATTTTTGTATCCCAAAGTCCGATTTTGTCATCATTTGTATCCACTCCACCGCATCTTCAAAGCATTTATTTACTAGTTGGGTGTCCGATAACTCCGTGTTGTTAAAAGTGAGTTCATTTCTAGATTTCCATAGTCTCCATAGGATGTAGAAGGGAACATATTTCTGGGTTTCTGAGACCTCAAATTGACAATAGCTTTCAAACAAATACCTGATATTATCGTAGATATTTGTATGATTCGAGCATATAACCGTTGTTGAAATTCCGAGTTTCCTCCATACCATTTGAGCAAATGGGCATAGGAAAAAAGTATGTAGCTCAGATTCCTCAGATTCACAGCATTTGTTACATGTGACATCAGAAATAATTTTCCGTCTATAGAGTTGACATTTCAGCGGCAATGCACCTGATAATAGACGCCAAAGAAAATGTTTTATCTTCGGAGGAATATGTAGATTCCAAGTTTTTTTCGTCAGATCTGGTTGTGACGCCAATACTGGTCGGCATGTGGCTGAATCATTACGGAATACCTCAATAGCCTTTCTATACCCTGACTTAACCGAATACATTCCATTACTTGTATGCTTCCAATACCAACTATCCTTACATGGAATCGTAGGCAAGTAAATATTATGGATAAGACGATGATCCTCATTTTCAACCATATCCTTAATTAGTTCATCATCCCATTGCCCAGATTCTTGATTAATAAAACAATCAAGCTTCAGCAATGGGTTTGTATAGGGTAACAACCTTGGAGGACGAGAAGGTACTATAGGCAGCCAATTTGCATCCCCAATGGATATATCCGAGCCATTCCCAATGATTCTATGTAATCCGGTTTGAAGTAAACACCGCCCATGTAATATAGATTGCCATCCCAAAGACGATCTATAACCCACAGCAGCAGAGAGAAGATCTCCCTTATCATAATACCTACTTTTTAAAATTCTCGAGAGAAAGCAATGAGGTCTCAGTATTATTTTCCAACACGTATTTGCTAGAAGAGCCTGATTAAAATACTGAAAATCACGGAAACCCATCCCACCAATTAGCTTCGGTGTACTCATTTTTTTCCAAGATATCCATGTGGCTTTCCTTTTATGTATTGTAGATCCCCACCAAAACCGAGATATTGTTTGGTCCATAATCCGACAAATTTCCTTTGGGAGTTTAAATACATTCATTGAGAATATTGGTAGAGAACATGCGACAGATTTGATAAGAACTTCCTTACCCGCAGAAGATAGGAATTGTGATTCCCATCCTGAAATTCTCGCTTTTATTTTATCAGTAATATAACGGAAAAGTTGACGTCGGTTCCGTTTGAACTGTTCAGGTAGTCCCAGATATTTGCCACCTCCACCAACGCTATAAATATTCAACATTCTTTGTATTGTCTGTCGAGTATGAGGGAAGACCTTTTCCCCAAATATAATTGAGGACTTATCCATATTAATTCGTTGACCGGAGACCTTACAGTACACATCAAATATATGTTTTAATCTTGCAACATTCTGAACATCAGCTCGTATGAAGAAGAGAGAATCATCCGCAAAAAAGAAGTGAGAAATAGGAGGTCATTTCCTATTTAGACGTAATGGTGTAATAGAATGATCATGTTCCGCACGTTGTAGCATTATGCTTAACACGTCGGAACAAATAATGAATAAGTAAGGAGACAATGGATCCCCTTGTCTTAAACCACATTCTGGCTGAAATCTTCCATATGGACTACCATTAATAAGCACTGAAAACGATGAAGAGGAGATACATTGCATAATCCAATTAACCCACTGAGCAGAGAATCCTTTTTTTAACATCACTGATTCCAAAAACTTCCATTCAACCCGGTCATATGCTTTACTCATATCAGTTTTAACACCCATAAAAGATTTCGAGCAAGTACGTTGTACCTGTAAGGAATGGAGAGCCTCATGTGCAATGAGAATATTATCAGTAATTTGGCGTCCAGGGATGAAGGCGGCCTGATTCTCAGAGATTAAACCGTTTAGAACCTTCTTCAACCGTAGAACTAAAATTTTTGATATAACTTTGTAAATAACATTGCACAACGAGATGGGTCTAAAATCATTCATTCTTACTGGGCATTCCACCTTTGGTATTAAACATATGTTGGTGTGGTTGAACTGTGGGATCATGTGACCCGTGAAAAAGAAGCGTTCAACTTCCGCAAAAACAGCGTCCCCGACAATTTCCCAATTCTGATGATAAAAGGCTGCAGATAATCCATCAGGCCCCGGTGCCTTTGTTGCACCAATAGAAGAGATAGCTAAAAAGGTTTCATCCTTCGTTACAGGTTTAGTGAGTTCTGTATTCATCTCTTCCGTGACAACTGGTAGAACGATCGAAAGAACCGAGTCAATATTACTTGGAGAAGAGGTTGTGAACAACTTCTTAAAATAATTCAAAGCTTCATTTGCAATAGCCTGATTACCAAAGACGTCCAACCCCTCTTCTTACTTAATCGAAATAATCGAATTACGTGATCTGCGGTTTCTAGTCACTGCATGAAAGAACTTCGTATTTCGATCACCCGAATTAAGCCATAGATTTCGACTTTTGATTTTCCAAAATATTTCCTCGTCTATATAGGCTTGCGTTAACTCCTTTTTCAATGATACAATTTTAGCACTGTCCAACTGATTATTAGTGTGTGCATCATCAAGTACCGATGTGATCTCCCTGATTCTGCGATCAGAGCTAACATATGATCTTCGTTTCCAAGAAGTCATTGCATTCCTAGCAGATGTCAATTTATCTAACAGTCCAGATGATGATCCACCAGAATTTTTCCAACAGGAAGTAAGCATACCCGTAAACTGTTCATGGGTTTTCCATCGAGGGTCATATTTAAACCTCGAAGACCGAGACCCTGTATGTTGACGGATACAGATTATACCAGGCCTATGATCCGAATCAACGAGATCTAAGTACTGAACAAAAGATGCAGGGTACATATTTTTCCAAATATCATTTGCCATACTTCTGTCTAACCAGCATTGGACTATCTGATTCATCCTCTTACCGATCCATGTCAAATTATTTCCTCGAAATTGTAAATCACTCATTTTACAATTTGAAACCATATTTTGGAAATCATAAAGATTCCAGGGCTCCACAGGGGCACCACCTACTTTATCATGTGAATTCAGAATTGCGTTAAAATCCCCACACATCAGCCATGGATTATTACGGTTGAGAGCAATTCTTTGTAATCTTTCCCAAAGATTATTTCTATATTTACGTACAGGATGTCCATAAATACATGATAAGTAGAATTCAAATCCAGGTCTGATGATTTTACAATCGATCATTCTATCATCAGCCGATACAACTCGTACATCTACATACTTTTTCCACAACAAAGCAAGACCACCACCAATTCCATTTGGGGGGACACAGTAGATACAACCATAATCTAACACAGCAGCAACGTCATGAACAACATTATTTTTATTTTTTGTTTCTATCAGGAAGAGTACGTCCGGGGAAAATTCCTTTTAACATAAAGTTATTTTGTTAAAATGATTCTCAATTAATATATTAGAGATTTGAAAAATATTTATGATATAAAAAATATTTCAATAATAATATTTCAGTAATGAAAATAAAATAACAGTTATTCTAATAATTAAATTTAGAATTAATTAATGATTGATATCTAAGATTTGAGTTGAACAGTATAATGATAAACACGTGGACAAAAAAATTTATCACAGTACTTTTTTTTTCGTCTATAAATTATCCACTAAAATTTCACCATAGGAATTGTTGGGTATAAGCCCATTGGGTCTGAATGAGCCCATAGTTGAGCATCGGGTATAAGCCCATTGGGTCTGAATGAGCCCATAGTGGAGCATCCTCTAATCTTTGAGCCAGTATCTGGTGCGGACGTGAGTACAGTACGTCATCGACTTTTCTCTTCCCCATTTAATGAGAAGAATTTCATCGCAATGATCGAACCGTTTATCAGCTTTCTGACTTTGCCTGAACGCATCGGCCAGGCGAAAGCGAGAGAGAGAGAAAGAGAGATCGTCTCGATCTGTCGCTGTTTACTGGCTGGAGGATTCTTCTTCTTCGTCTGATCCTTTCGTACTGCATAGACTGTAAGCTGTTTAATTCTCGTCATTGTCAGTTCTGCTTTTTTCATCTGTATGATAAAATTCGCTGCTCTAGGGTTTTGTAGTATGGTTTTCCGTTTTTGTGTTAGTATGCATTATTGCTGCTTCAGTTTTGGTTGAAATATCTCGATTTCTGTTGTTTCAGGTAATTTTCTTGGCTAGCGAGGTATGGATTTGGCATCCCGTTATAAGGTGAGATTTTCTTTGATTGTGTTCTATCTTCTCGAGCTTAATTCAGCTGTTATGTTTTCGAAGGATCAAATTCTGGTGCTTTATCATTTTTGTTTCGGATCCAATGCATGTTCGCCTTGGCTTTTTATGGGTTTTCTAATTGCTGTAATTTTGAGAGGAAACTGTTTGGGAATTGGCTCGGTGTCAATTTTGATATGATTTTTGTTAGTTTCTCAACCGCGGAGGAAAGAGTGAGTGCTAGTGTACTTAACATGAAAGCGGCCATTAACTTCTTACCATATTGTAATACCTGACATGTTGTTATGCTACTTTAAAAGCGGAATTAACAAATCTTGCGGTGTTTATGCTTGTTCTTCAACTTTTTCTGAATACAGGGGGTTGTTGGGTTGGTTTTCGGCGACAATCCAGCTTCAAATGAAGACAGGTACATTATCTCTCTTTTATTTACTATATGAGTTGGGAGATATTGCAATTGTTTGTTATCTAACATGGAAACAATATCTATGGCCTGTAAGAATTTGAGAATCTAATATATAAGGATTGGATTTTTATTTGTTGTATATTCATAGTTACATTCAGCGCCTGCTGGATCGTATAAGTAATGGTACCTTGCCTGAGGATAGGAGAACTGCTATAGTAGAACTTCAGTCTGTTGTTGCAGAAAGTAATGCTGCTCAGTTAGCTTTTGGAGCAACCGGTAAGCGTATTTCTTTTCTTTGATAGCATCTGATTGATTGTGAGAATCAAATCTAAAGTTGCAATTTACATTCTGTCAATTCAGGATTTTCTGTGATAGTGGGCATCCTAAAGGAGCAACGGGATGATGTTGAAATGGTGCTGTATTTTCTTTTTTTCCTATGTCTTTTGCTTCTCTCTTAGGTTTTATTGCTGTTTTTCCTTACTTCATAGCGCACCCTCTCGCCCTCACATAATGGAAAACATGGTAACATTTGTGAAGCAAAGTTTGGAAAATACTGACATTTTTTTTCTCAAACAAACCTGTTCTGGGAGAGTAGCATTTTTAGCTCTATTTTCGTATCCTTGCCAACAGTGTAGTGACAGATAATTCAGGATCGGAACAGGTCCAGTAATCCACGAGCCGAACCAATAGTAAATAGGAGGTGGAATCAGGAAAATGTTTTAAAGAGGCAAAGTTCATTCAGTATGGATTTTTATTTAGCATGAGATTCTTAACTCTGAAATTTTCACTTGTAAATGTCATGTTGTTTTACCTTGGATTAGCCAAAGTTTATTATTTAATTTCTTGTTGATTTACTGTGTTGTGCTATTCTTCAACTTATAATTTTTGTTGCCTATCCAGGTTCGTGGTGCCTTAGAAACTCTTCTTGGTGCTCTAACGCCAATCGATCATGGAAGGACACATAAGTCTGAAGTCCACGCAGCTCTTATGAACTCCGACTTGTTATCCCGTGATGCTGAAAATATCACTCTTCTTTTGAGTTTGCTGGTTAGAATTCACTCTATATTTGAAAAAAAAGTAATGTATGATTTATGATATAGATTTCTGTTTTGTTTGTGTTTTATGTGAGCTATGGTTTTATTGTCATGGTGGTATGGCAGGAGGAAGAAGATTTTTATGTTCGCTATTACACTCTTCAAACTTTAACAGCTCTTCTTATGAACTCTCAAAACAGGTATATATCTTTGGAAATACCGTTTCTATGTCATCTTTCTATCTATATGCTATAGAGACTTTTGCTGGCTGTCTCATCAGGTTGCAGGAAGCTATTTTGACCACTCCTCGCGGTATAACTCGACTCATGGATATGCTAATGGATAGAGAGGTAAACAGTTAACTTATATCTTGGATATGTTTGTCGTGCTGCTGGTATGCTTAAGAGTCTGGTATCTTTAACATCCTGTCAACTTCGTGTAGGAGGTTATGAGATGATATAAGTCTTATAATATCTTATTTCGGAACTTCATTTTTTGGTGTTTGCCTTACAGGTAATCCGGAACGAGGCTCTGTTGCTTCTTACGCACTTGACTCGTGAAGCAGAGGTGAGACCTCCTGGTTATATTCTTCACCGTTTCTTTTCTGCTACGGTGCTACCTTGAGCTGAAGCAGCCATTAGATTGATGAATCTCACTAGATGGTTAACTACTTGTAGGAGATCCAAAAAATTGTTGTCTTTGAAGGTGCGTTTGAAAAGATTTTTAGCATCATAAAGGAGGAAGGAGGGTCAGATGGCGATGTGGTTGTGCAGGTGATCAGTAGCTCTTGTTGCAACTTTTATAGTATTCTGTTAAAAAATGGCGTTTGAAAAGGAAAAGTGAAGAAGCCATTTCTTTGATTTAGGACTAAACATTACTGGCTCTTACAATTCTATATGTTGTCTTCCTGCAAAATTTTGCAAGCTTTTCACCATGCAGCTGGTTGCTTGCTTTATGCTTAACTTTGACTTTCCTGTCCATGCACTTGCACTAATTTTTTTCCTTCTTTACAGGACTGTCTTGAGTTGCTGAACAATCTTCTTCGCAGCAGTTCATCAAACCAGGTTTTTGAAGCTTTGTTTCTGGTCTTTCGTTTTCTGATTCATATACTAGTTCCGGACATAGGCTGATATTGAACTTGTACAGATTCTACTAAGGGAAACCATGGGTTTTGAACCAATTATTTCAATTCTAAAACTGCGAGGAATTACATATAAGTTCACTCAGCAAAAGGTTAGATCATAGAATGCCTCTCCCACTTTGGATTTATTCTACCAGTTTGTGCAACTTTATTAATCTTTGTTCTTCTGAATGAACAAATTCCCAATAGACTGTTAATTTACTTAGTGCACTGGAGACAATCAATATGCTGGTCATGGGAGGTGCAGACACTGAGCCTGGAAAAGACTCGAACAAGCTTGCAAATAGAACGGTTTTAGTTCAGGTTTGTTATGATGTACAAATGTAGTGATTCCTCATTTTTGACTGGATCAAATATGTTTCTTATACTATCATATTATATTCGTCAACAGAACAAACTGCTAGACCACCTACTGATGTTAGGTGTTGAAAGCCAATGGGCACCTGTTGCTGTTCGCTGCATGGTAAGAAAATATTTTTTTAGTCAAATTCTTTGTCCTTGAGTCGTCCCTTCCCTTTCTTGTTATCAGTCAGATTTCTTTGTCCTTTTGAGTTGTGCAACTGACAATAAGTTGGAAGAATTTTACTGTTGAACCTTGTTTCTAGATTGACTATAGAACTGATTTGCTTACAGTGCTCTATTAGCAGTTTTTATATATTGTTGCTGAATCGTCAAAGGCAACTGCTGAGAAATTTCTGAAGTCCAAATGTCTTAAAGCTGTTTCTTTTCTAAATACAGTTAACTTAAGTTTCTAAAGGGTCTTTTACTTTGTGATTCTTTGCTGCTAGACGTTTAAATGCATTGGAGATCTGGTTGATGGACATCCCAAGAACCGTGATATCCTTGCTAGCAAAGTTCTCGGTGAAGATCGGCAAGTAGAACCTGCGCTCAATTCTATACTCCGGATCATTTTACAGACATCTATTATTCAAGAGTTTGTTGCAGCTGATTATGTTTTTAAGACCTTCTGTGAGGTGTGGAACTTTGATCTTATATATTATTATTTCCTAGTCTAATCTAAGCTTGCAGATTCTAATATATAATGCAGATGCTGATAAGTATCACTCTTCCTGTGGGCATATTTTTCTGGATTCTCATTCTCTAAACGTTTTCAGAAAAATCGGGAGGGTCAAATAATGCTAGCCTCGACTTTAATACCCCAACCACATCCCACGACCCGAGATCCTCTGGAAGATGATGTTCACATGTCATTTGGAAGGTGTTAACTGCTTTTCCTTTCTCCTGCAGCTTTCACAGTTTTATTTTGAAGGGATCTCACTGCTTTAATCTCTGTGATTTTGAGCTAATTCTCTTTATCAAAACTTATTGATCTTTTATATTTATGTGTCAGTATGTTGTTACGAGGCCTTTGTTCTGGGGAAACTGATGGTGATCTTGAGGTAAAGCTTGTTTGTCTCTCTTTGGTTAATAATTTGAACGTCTTCCAGAACTTATATCTATTTTTGCCGAACAGACATGTTGCAGAGCTGCAAGCATTCTTTCTCATGTTTTGAAGGATAACATTCAGTGCAAGGAAAAGGTAATGACACCACAACTTTTTAAACCTTGTTTTCTGTACAGTATTTTTCTGTCCTTGTATTGGCTGACTGTTGCGGAAACTCAACAGGCTTTGAAAATTGTACTTGAATCACATATGCCTTCAATGGGAACTTCAGAGCCTCTTTTTCAGAGGATTGTTAGATACCTTGCCGTTGCTTCTTCCATGAAAAGCAAAGATAAATCAAGCACACTGGGGAAATCATATATTCAACAGATCATATTGAAACTGCTTGTCACATGGACTGTTGATTGTCCGGCTGCAGTTCAGTGCTTTTTAGATTCACGCCACCACTTAACATATCTGCTAGAGCTGGTAGCAGACCCAGCTGCAACAGTTTGCATAAGGGGCTTGGCGTCTATTCTACTGGGAGAATGTGTCATCTACAATAAATCAAATGAGAATGGTAAAGATGCTTTTGCTGTAGTTGATGCCGTGAGCCAGAAGATGGGGCTCACGTCATTCTTCTCAAAGTTTGAAGAGATGCAGAGCAGCTTCGTCTTCGCTTCCTCTAAGAGACCACCACAGGGTCATAAACCGATGACAAGAACAGCCACGCCTAGTGATGCACAGATTGATGATGGGGACGAGGCAGATGTGAGAGATAAGGAGAATGAGGATCACCCAATGCTCCTGTCGTTGTTTGATCCTAGTTTCATAGGCTTAGTGAAGAGCCTGGAAGGTAACATCAGAGAGAGAATCGTGGATGTGTATAGTCGGCCAAAAAGGGAGGTGGCTGTAGTACCAGCAGATTTGGAGCAGAAAAGTGGAGAAAATGAGAAAGACTACATCATCCGCTTGAAAGCCTTTGTAGAGAAACAGTGCTCGGAGATACAAGTATGTGTCTATTTCTCAACTCATCTAATATGACATTTAGGTGTTTGATTATAATAAGAAGAAGACTCTTTCCAAGGAACATGGAATTTGAAGATAGATGAAGTTCTGTAGAATGTCGGTATTATGAGCTAGAAAAGCATTGCATCTGGTTACACAATCGGAATATAAGAAGCGCTAAGTTTCTTGCTTAGATAGGATTACGTGGAAGTATTGGGTTTTGCTAAGATGCTTAGAAGGAAGCATAAGTTTTGTAAAGATGGGATTAGGAAGAACGAACAATTGGTTTTTGAATTTGTGTGATATATGTGTTGAGACTAACCGAGGAAAAGAAAAGAAATATCAATATCAAGCTTTTCCTTGAAGAGCTTCTTCTTTATTTGCAGGCCCTGCTTGCTCGGAACGCTGCTTTGGCAGAAGACTTAGCCAGCTCTGGAAGGAATGAGCAGTCTCAAGGATCAGAGCAAAGAGCAAGTACAGTAATGGACAAGGTTCAGATGGAAAGCATCAGGCGAGAACTTCAAGAAACGTCTCAGCGTTTAGAGACTGTCAAAGCCGAAAAAACAAAGATCGAAACAGAGGCATCAAATTACAAGAATGTGGCTGCGAAACTTGAGTCAGACCTAAAAAGCCTATCAGACGCATATAACAGTTTAGAACAAGCCAATTACCACCTGGAGCGAGAGTTGAAATCCTTGAAAGGAGGAGAAGATCCCATGGAGTTTCCTGATATAGAAGCAATCAAAGAAGAAGTGAGAAAGGAAGCTCAAAAAGAGAGCGAAGACGAATTAAACGACTTGTTAGTATGCTTAGGGCAAGAGGAAAGCAAAGTGGAGAAGCTAACCGCGAGGCTGATAGAGTTAGGAGTTGATGTTGATAAGCTTTTGGAGGATATTGGTGATGACTCTGAAGCTCAAGCAGAATCTGATCAAGAAGACAACAATTAAACAAAAGGGCTGTTTGTGATCATCAAATCCTCTCATCAGGTAAATCTTTTTTTAAAAAAAAACATTTTAATCTCAAATTTCTTGTGGGCATATTACGTGTAATGGAACTTTGTACAGTCTTGGGTTGGTTTATTTTAATGTTTTATAATTTTCCTCGCTTAATCTTTTAATTTTTGAATTTCCAATTTCTTAGATTGTTTGAAACATGTTACATTGTGGAACTTAGAGATTCATAAACATTATAACACCAAACTCAGTATGATTTTAAGTTTCTACAGCCTGTTGTTATGCTAATGCATTTAGTGTTAATGTGAGAAATCTCATGCTTAATGTGGAAAAACACTTTCACAAAAGCGTTTAATGTGTTTTCAATCTAATATGCATAACTCGTTAGTAAACTAATATGGGAATTCGGGGAATTAAAAGAAGATACAAATTGAGACTCTAATTTTCTCTTTCGTTTCAAGTGACTAAATACATTGCTTTGCTGAGACTAACACAAAAAAAATTACTCTACAATTCCAACAACATCAAACACAATCATTGTACAAAAGCAGGATAATTTAGGGTTTAATCGGCACAAAGCGACGCCATTAGATCCGTTGGTGAGCTCCATATGTCAAGATCGAATAGTGACTGTTGCTTTTCTTCTTCTTCCATTCTACATATGTTTTCTGCAACTTCGCACAGGTTTGAGACATCCTTGATTACTTCTTCTTGTACTTCTGCCTGCAATTTTTTCAAACAATCCATCAAAAAAATCCCTCATCTAATTTGAGTATAAACAAAACCCTAATTACCATAAAAAGAAGTTGATCGAGCAAAGACGACGGCGATGTAGCATCTTCTCCGCCATGTTCTCGAGCTACTTCTGTCGACGACGCTGTTTCGTTCGCATTCCTACTCTCGTCTTGCTGCGGAGATTGAAATCGATCTGCTTTCTCTTGCATAGCATTTAACCTGTTCGACAGAATCTCCCACTGCTCGATCTCTCTCTGGTACTTTCTTTTCAGCTTCAACAGTATTCTCTTCTTCCGCTCTCTTCTATTCCTCTCCTCTGCCGCAGAATCTAACTCCGGATCCACAGGTTTTGATGTTTCTCCAGCACCGGTTTCCTCCTCCGTCCCAGCGAAACGGTGTCGCTTCTTTCGCTTATACACGAAGCCATCATCGTTGCAAACTTCCCAATCTTCGTCTCCGTCTACCGCTGTCATCTTCGCCGGAATTGGTGGACTCGTTCGCCGCAAAATACACCGGAGAGCAAAATTTTCAGCAGCGACTTGGATTTGGATTTGTTTGAGAAGATCTCCGAATGGAAAGATTTAGGGCTCGGCCTTTGCATCATAAAATGAATTTTGAGCTGATTGCTAAAATAGTAAGGCCCAATATAATATTCGTTTGAATATCAAAAGACCCACAAATGATTTTTTTATATAGAATAATATTTTTAAAAAAATATTTTTAATTTATTTTTTAAATTTAATAAAATTTTAAATAAAATATTAGTTTATTAGATCGGTTCGTTGTGATCTAATGACAAAAAAAATTAAAAAATTATATATAAAATTAAAATATAATATTTGGATTATTTTTTCAATTTAAAATTTAAATTTTTTAGGAAGATATTTTTAGTTATTTTAATATTAAATTTGTGATATTTTTAAAAATTTAAATGATTAGTGATACATTTGAAATAAAAATTTAAAAGAGTATTATTTTAATCAATTGCTTTATTTTATATTAATTTTGCTTTATTGGATTTTTGGAATTTATATAAAATTTGAAATGGTAAATGTAATTTTTATTGGAATTATTACTATTGCTTAAAAAGTGACTATTAAATAAATGTGAGAACCAAAATAAGTCTCAATACAATTATTAATAATATATATCTACAACTTTCTATAATTTATTTTTACGAAACACATAATATTTTTAATGAATATAAAAATTCACAATTGTTGAAAAAGTTAGTAAAGACGTCTGTGACGTTTCTGTCTGACTTCTTGGTTGTTTATCTTTGACGACTAATTTCTCCTGTAAATAAGAGACTATGTATCATTTGTAAACTACAACGATAACAACAAGAATAAAAGACTTCACTGCTCTCTTTTTTCTCTCTTCTCTTGAGTAATAAAGTTATCAGTTTAATTTTATCTCTCTAGATATTTTTCATAACACGTTATCAGCACGATCATCTCTCCAAATACCAGTTTAATATTGTGTTGTTATACCGCCCAGGTAAAAGTTCATTTATTTTATTATGTCAACTTAATTATTTAAGAAGTGGTAGGTTATACCTCCTCCTACGATATTATTTATGGAGTAGTAGGTTATACCTGCTTCTGCATTATTATTTATGGAGTAGTAGGTTATACTTCTTCCTGCGTTATTATTTATGGAGTGGTAGATTATACCTCTTTCCATGATATTATTTATGGAGTGGTAGGTTATACCTCCTCCCGCGATATTATGGAGTGATAGGTTATATCTCCTCCCGCGATATTATTTATGGAGTGGTAGGTTATACCTCCTCCTGCATTATTATTTATGGAGTAGTAGGTTATACTTCTTCCTGCGTTATTATTTATGGAGTGGTAAATTATACCTCCTCCTGCATTATTATTTATGGAGTAGTAGGTTATACTTCTTCCTGCATTATTATTTATGGAGTGGTAGGTTATACCTCCTCCTGCATTATTATTTATGGAGTAGTAGGTTATACTTCTTCCTGCGTTATTATTTATGGAGTGGTAGATTATACCTCCTCCCATGATATTATTTATGGAGTGGTAGGTTATACCTCCTCCCGCGATATTATGGAGTGGTAGGTTATATCTCCTCCCGCGATATTATTTATGGAGTGAGAGGTTATACCTCCTCCCGTGATGTTATTTACTTTATTTTATTATGTCAATTTAATTATTAAGGAGTGGTAGGTTATACCTCCTCCCACGATATTATTTATGGAGTGGTAGGTTATACCTCCTCCCGCGATATTATGAAGTGGTAGGTTATACCTCCTCCCGTGATATTATTTATGGAGTGGTAGATTATACCTCCTCCCGTGAGATTATTTACTTTATTTTATTATGTCAATTTAATTATTTATGGAGTGGTAGATTATATCTCCTCCTTAATCGAGTGGTAGGCACTGCTTCCTCAAAATAATATGGTAGGCGCTGTCTCTTCAATCATATGGACGGTCTTACCTCCTAAGATGATTATTTATTTATTTACTTTATTGTATGCACATGCTTTTATTATCATTAACAATTTTTTAGATGATACTTAAAATGTTATAACAATTGATTTAATTATTATATAGATATCATGTCAAACTTAGCAAAGCTTGATATCATTGCCCTCGATGTATCTGGAAAAAATTATATGACTTGGACATCAGATGCAAAGATGCATCTGAGATTGAATGGCCTTCTTAAAGCCATCGATCCATCGCAAAACGATGTCAGATGAGAATAAGGCTAAGGTCATGGTGTTTTTACGCCACCATTTCCACGATACGTTAAAAATGAATATATCACAAAAGAAGATCCTGCGGATCTTTGGCAATCATTAAGAGATAGGTTTGATCATCAAAAACTTGTGATCTTACCTAAGGCTCGATATGATTGGCTACACCTCCGATTTATGGACTATAAAAATGTTGGTGAATATAATGCCGCGTTGTTCGGAATTACTTCCAGAATGATGTTATGTGGTGATAAAATGAGCAATTATGATATGATTGAAAAAATGCTCTCCACATTCCATTCTGGAAATGGAGTCCTACAAGAGCAATATTGGACTAAAGGATATATTCGCTATTCGGAGTTGATGCAAGTACTCCTTGTAGCAGAGCAAAATAGCGATCTCGTGATGTTAAATCATCAATCTCGTCCAGCTGGATCGGCTCCATTCCCAGAAGTGAATGTGGTAGCATCCAGTAACAATAATAATTATCACGGATGAGGACGTGTATGCGGCAGAAGCCGTAGTAGAGGTCGTGGTCGAGGTCGTGGACGTAGACAAGGAAGGGGTTTTAACATTGGAAAAAATAAGAATTTCCAAATAAATGAGGGTGGTCAGACAATAAGAAAACCAACCGAGAACGCTTGTTACAAATGCGGCATGAAAGAGCATTGGGAACATACATGTCGTACGCCCAAATATTTTGTCGATCTGTATCAAAAGTCAATAAAGCCCAAGAGTAATAATGTTGAAACCAACTTCGCCGATGATGAAGTTGGACCTTCCTTTAGTGGTCTAAATGATGATACTCATCTGTATATCGCAGATTTTCTTGTTGATCCCGAAAGTATCAACGAGGATTAAAGCAATTATGATCGATGAGAAATGAAAAGCTGCTAATAAGACATTTATAATATGTTTGTATAATAAAACTTAATGTTGATTTTAGTAGTTTATGAAAAATCCTTTGAGTACTCCAATGGTCAATAGATCACTTATTGTTAATAAGGATCCATTTTGACCTTATGAGAATAATGAAGAAATTTTAGGTTGGGAAATACCTTATATGAGCGCTATTGGTGCGCTGATGTATCTTGCTAATTGTATTAGACTAAATATTGTTTTTGCTACTAACTTACTTGCAAGGTATAATTCAGCCCCTACGCGAAGAAATTAGACCGGAATAAAACAAATATTCCGTTATCTTCAAGGTACGATTGATTTGGGATTATATTATCCCAGAAATTCTTTGTTTGGTATACTTGATTTTGCAAATGCAGGATATTTATCAGATCTGCATAAAGCTCGTTCGTAAACCGGATACGTTTTTACATTAGGAGGTACTACGATCTCGTGGCGTTAACAAAAACAGACATTGGTTGCCACTTCCTCAAATCATGCAGAAATTATCGCACTCAATGAGGCATGTAGAGAATGTGTATGGCTCAAGTACATGACTCATCATATACAAGAAGGTAGTGGAATTACTACAAATAAAGAACCAACAAAATTGTTCGAAGATAATATTGCATGTGTCGCTCAACTTAAGGAAGGTTATATCAAGAGCGATAAGACAAAACATATCCCACCAAGATTTTTCTCATATACTCAAGAGCTTGTGAAAAATCAAGTAGTCAACACTGAGTATATTCGCTCAACCGACAATGCAGCAGATCTGTTCACAAAGGCGCTTCCTACAACAACATTCAGAAAGCATGTTCAAAATATTGGAATGCGTCATTTGCGAGATATATAAAGAGAATTATATATATTTTCGAAGGGAAGATTGCGTATCTGTACTCTTTTTTCCTTATCATGTTTTTTATCCCATTGGGTTTTTACATGATAAGGTTTTTAACGAGGTAGTACGTAATACTTCAATAATAATAGATAATCAAGAGGTAGTGTTGAAAAAGTCAGCAAAGACGTCTGTGACGTCTCTGTCTGACTTCTTCGTTGATTATCTTTGTCGACTAACTTCTCCTATAAATAGGAGACTATGTATCATTTGTAAACTACAACGATAACAACAAGAATAAGAGACTTCACTATTCTCTCTCCTCTCTTTTCTTGAGTAATAAAGTTATCAGTTTAATTTTATCTCTTTAAATATTTTTCATAACAACAATCCATTTGTTATACTACTAAAAATGAGGTTTTTCTCATATTACCGTCCGATATTTGTCTTTTCAATATGATTCAAATATCTTCGAACAAAAGACATTGAAACTAGTTTAACACTTCCTGTACTAATATGACTAGATTTAATGAATTTGTCTAGATTCAAATATTTCTTACCCTATTTTTTAGTTCTTGTTATTATTTTATACATACTGTCCAAATTTTCATACATTTCTTCGGTGTGAAAATATTCCAACAAAACACAAAAATATCAAAAGATATTTTTACTAAAATCTTGTTAAATAAATATTTAAATTACAGTTAACTTCGATTTTAACCTCAATTTATAACAAGATTATGCTCAAACAGATTTCTAATTTACCTTAGATATCTTTTTCTCACCTGTTTTGATCGAACCATGATAGAATATACAAAATAATAACCACTTATCAAAAAACTCAATTATTTCATTCGAAAAATTAGGGCAATGCACCCAGCTCGTTCTCTCTAATTTTCGATGAAACCTTTATGTTCCAGCAAATTTTCTTAAATACACAAGACTTCCATCAATAAGACTCTTGTGTATACATGAAAATATTCTTGATATGTATTTTCATATTCCTATCAATTCTTTGCATCGCCACTTGTTTCCACTTTTTTTCTTGATGTGATTTTCTTGCATCTTCACCTATTTTCGATTTTATCTTAATACATTTTCCTTGCATATTCACATTCTAACGTTTAAACTTTTTGAACTTGGTTTGATCTTTATAAGAATAACCTTATGGTTCACTTTTACTTACTTTGAATAGATAGACATTACAACTACACTTAGTATTAGTGATCTCTGCTAATTTCATATTTGAAAGTGTGAAGACTTTATAGGATTTGAATGGACTGATCCTAATCAAATATACTGATTTATAGACTTTCTAGATATGTAATTAATTTGAAAATATATCCATATTCTTCTATATGGTCTTGTCATTTTCTATTTTGTAAATAGCTTTTTTTCATTTTTTTATTCGCATCTAAATTATATTCTTTTATAACATTACACTTTGTATCTCTAACTAGTTTAGAAGCTAGTATGTCTAGAGACTGAAATTTCACTTTTCATCAAAAAAATTTCATCGATAATCGAATACATTTTTAACCAAAAATTTGAACATTTTATGCTAAACAAACAAAGACCTATGTTCTCAACAACAGTTTTGAGGAGAACATAAGACATATCATAAAGTAGAAAAAAGATTTTCCACCTCAAAAACTTCTACAAATCAAGATGCAAAAAAATGATGAAATATCAATGGATTTAGACTTGCCAATTATCTAAATCTCTTCTTTCTTTCTTTTTGGACCTCCTCATCTTTTTCTTCTGAATCAGTTGTATTTTGGATTATTTTGATACCAAAAAAGTTTTAATCACTGGTTACTACTTACTTATAATCTACTAAAAGTAAACAACACAAGCGAATTTAACGAGTTCTATTTTCCTTAGGATGCCTTTTCAAACTTACATAGACAACTTACTTCTTGGTCTTTCTTAGTGTTTGAAGTTTTTCAAAGAGGTGTTCCGAAAATAGGCCTGTCAAGCGGGTCAGACCCGCCCCGCGGCGGGTTACAGATTTTTTTGCACAAAATTTTTTTACCCGCAAAACCCGCGAATCAATTTTTTTAGACCCGCACCCGCCCCGCATTAATCAAGCGGGTCCCGCAGGTGACCCGCTTCATTTTTCAAAAAATTTTAAAATTTTTTAATAAATTTAATTAAACTAAAATAGTTAATAAATTTAATTAAAATAAAATATTTAATACATTTAAATAAAATTTTAAAAATATTTAATAAATTTAATTAAACTAAAATATTTAATAAATTTATTTAAATTAAAATATTTAATAAATTTAATTAAAGTTTCTAAAAATATTTAAATAATTTAATTAAAATATTTAATAATTTAATTTGTTTCGGTTTAAATTAGTTTGGGCCTAAATTAGTTGGGCCTGAATTTGATTAATTTGATTGAGCCCAAAATTTTTGGGTACCCGCTAACCCGCAAGTTAAAAAATTACGACCCACACCCGCTCCGCTTTAAATAATGCTCGACCCGCACCCGCCCCGCATATAAAAAAAAATTTTTCACTCGACCCGCACCCGCCCCGCAACGGGTCAAACAGGGCGAGACCCGCGGGTAAAGAATCATATTGACAGGCCTATCCGAAAAGAAGAAGGGGATACAAAAGCTCAAGCAAAAAAAAAATGGTTAAAAACTATCATTAGATTTTATCTTGTCGGTTGAAGATGTATCCTCTGACTAGAATTAAGCAGAACAATTTAGGTTTTGAGGGATACGGTCTATGATGGAAAAAAGCTGATATTTATATATCAGTCCGGGAGTGTTAATACAATGAGTTATTTAATCATTTTTTTTCTCGTATGCTCATTTAAGGTCAATAATTCTTTTTTATACACTTTTAACTTGTTAAATCTCGTGAGATCTCTATCATAAATGCCACATTAATGTTCATAAATGCTGACTCGAGACATCCAATACTATTGGTGGTATCTAGCGAGATCGGACGTGAAATCGAACATTTTGAAAGATATGTTTTATGTAAATGAAAGAGAAAAAAAAGTTTGACTGAATAAAAACATTTTTCTCTCAAAGGTTTTCTATACGGTTTCTTCTCTTTCTTTTACATTTATTTATACTATAATACTTGAGTTTAAACAATTGAAATTAAACATTAATGCATTTTGTCTTCATCTCGAGATTGGAGCAACTCAAACTTTTTGTTTTTCAGAAAGGATTGTCGGTTGCTCAGTTTATCTTTGTCCTTGCTGTCTGTTCTGCTTCTACTCTCTACACTTTTGTCATTGTTGCTTGTGTTCTCTATTTTGCAGGAAGCTCGTACAAATGCAAGTCTGAAGACTGAAATAGCCGTTAGTGCTATTGGGTTTGTGGGTTTGTTGTTTGCTTGGGCTTTGTGTTAAGGTCCATCGTTTGAGTTGAAGACTTGTTGCCACGAAGCTTTGTTTTGTTGCAAGAAAACAGAAGAAGTGAAGAAGCAGCTCGTGGAGGCAAAAGTGAGGTAGCCTTGCAAAGGTGAAGCAACTTTCTTTTGTGTATCAATGGTCTAGCCTTGCTGATAAAATGAGACTGCCAAGCCTATAGTATTGCCTAATTGTAGGAGGGAACCAAGTGATGATATTTGTCCAAAAATGGAAAACATTGCTCATCAAATATTACATGCCGGCTTATATACACACGTCCAGTGGAAGGGTAGATGCATTTATATCCTTTATAGTTTGCATTATACCTTATGAAGACACATTTTAAAGATCTTGGCTCAAACTTATGAGAGATATATGGCCTCAAGCAAGGAAAACATGCACTACTAAATACTCTTAGTGAGGAATAATCCCGTTTGGAACCAAACAACATCTCATACGTAGAGGAGAACTTAATCACCAGAGATAGAAGCATATTAATCAGAAGATGAGCCGTAAAAAAGGCTTCAACCCAATAGTGAAGTGGAACATGACTGGAATAACATCGAAAGACTTATCTCGATAAGATGTTTATGCTTTCTCTCGGCTAACCCATTTTATTCAGGTGTATATGGGCATGAGAGTTGATTTTTTATACCACAAGTTGATAGATGTGCCGTGAATTTTTTGCTTATGAACTCTTCCCCTCCATCACTCTGAAAAACCTTTATTTTCTTGGTGAATTGTGTTTCTACAAATCTTTGAAATTGTAGAAATATATCATAAAAATTAGATTTGAGACGTAATGGATAAAACCAGCTGAAACTTGAGAAGTTGTCCATAAAAATAACGTAATACTTGAACCCTTGTACATACGCAATTGGAGAAGGCCCCCACAAATCACAATGGATCTTTTCAAGTGGTTCATTAGACTTAGAACTTGAAACAGAAAAAGACTCACTCAAACTCTTCCCCATATGGCAAGGTTCACAAATGGGTTGATTGGTGTTCTTATTGACCATGATTGTCTTGCGATTGTGAAGGTGTTGGAGGACTTGTTGATTTGCATGCCCAAGCCGAAGATGCCAAGTATTGTTGTTTGTAGCCTTTTGTCGACTTGAGTAGAAAGTAACAAAATTTTCATCCTCCAACACATATAAACCATTACGTCTTGATCCCTTAGTTAGAACTTTATGTGTTGCCAAATTCACTATGCACACATTTGATGCATCAAAAAATATACCACAAAGATAATCTTCACATAATTTAGATACCGATAATAAAGATTTCTGAATCGATGGACAAACCAACACATCTTTTAATAGCAACCTACTTGAAGATGAAGGTAGAACAGTTGAGTCCACATGTGTGATCGGAAGGAGAGACCCATTGCCAACCATCACATTTTCCGAGCCATTATAAGGTTTTGCTTCATGGAGATGTGTTGGAGAGTCTACGATATGTGCTGAAGCGCGTGAGTCGGGGTACCATTCCCTTCCTGTTCCATCAGAACCTTGCATCAACACTGTCAAAGTTTGAGGAGTTTCATCACTCTGATAAGAACTATCAAACCGATTCCAACATTTTAGTGCAGTGTGTCCCAATTGTTCACATATTTGGCATGAGGGGCGTTGATAAGATGAACCAGAAGGTCTATTCATTTGAGATACTTGCTGATAAAAACCTCTTCCTCTCGAGGAATATCCTCCTCGATCTCGTGGTCCTCCAAATCTGTTATATCCTCCTCTTCCACGGTTGTTGGTGAAACTTGAAAAATTTTGATGTTCAGTTTGGAAAGCCATGTGTGGAGTAACATTGGAGACAGCTTCCCTAGACTAAAGTCGTTTATCAAAGTTCCCAACTATGGATACAACATCATTAAAGGTCGTGGGATAACGAGACAACGAATCTTCAACAACGGTTACTGTGGGATCATATTCTTTGTCTAGACCATTTCGAAAGGTGAAAATCTTCATGGCATCGTCAATTGGTTGTCCTATTGAACTCAACTGGTCACATATTGGTCGAAAGGCATGACAATATTTTGCAAATGTTTTTCCAGCTTTTGAAATACTTTGCAGCCTGCGTCTCAACTCGAAAACACGGGAAACCAAACTTTTGTTGAAATGTTTTGCAAGAGCAATCCATATCTCCTGTGAAGAGGAAATACCAAAGACACACCCGAGTACTTCTTCACTAAGAGTGCCCAAGAGCCAAAAATGCACAAGCTGGTCAGTACAATACCATTCTTCATACAATGGGTTGGTAAGAACTTCATTATTTTTTATTGCTATTTTTGCTGGAGGCCTTTGTTGTCGTCTGCCATTAAGGAATCCTAAGAACTTTTGACTGCTTAAGAGAGATTTGAATTGGGTTTTCCACATTAAATAATTGCGGGTCATTCAGCTTAAGTGTTACTGAATTCGCAACATGGATATTAGACGGGAAGAGATAAATTTCTGGGGTTTCCTCCATTGTAGAGCCTGTTAGGGCTTGTTAAAGCTTTGATACCATATGTAAATGAAGGAGAAGGAGAAGTTTGACTGAATAAAAACGTTTTTCTCTCAAAGGTTTTCTACACGGTTTCTTCTCTTTGTTTACATTTATTTATACTAGAATACTTGAGTTTAAACAATTGAAATTAAACATTAATGCATTTTGTTTTCAGCTCGAGATTGGAGCAGCTCAAACTTGTTTTGCAGAAAGGATTGTCGGTTGCTCAGTATGTCTTTGTCCTTGCTGTTTGTTCTGCTTCTATTCTCTGCACTTTTGTCGTTATTGCTTGTGTTCTGTATTTTGGAGGGAGCTCGTACAAGTGCAGGTCTGAAGACTTGAAATAGTCGTTAGTGCTATTGGGTTTGTGGGCTTCGTTGTTTGCTTGAGCTTCGTGTTAATGTCCACCGTTTGAGTTGAAGACTTGTTGCCACAAAGCTCTGTTTTGTTGCAAGAAAACAGAGTAAGTGAAAAATCAGTTCCTAGAGGCAAAGGTGAGGTAATATCTTTGACTCTTCGAAATCGGCGGAGATCATCTGTATTATGAAATTACGTGATTTGACCGATTTCATCTTGATCCAAATTGGATCTTGGGATTACTAAACTCAGCTCCAACATTGTCTATGTTATAAAGATGGCTTTACATGAAAGAATAGTGTGACATGTATATCATACTAACTTTTTTCTTTAAAAAATTATTAATTTATTTAAATATTTTAAATATAGATATTTATTTCAATCTGTGTAACATATTAAATAAGTATATAGATATAGCAATATATGTGTCTCTGTTCCGATGTAGTAGACGAGATCAATCTTTGTGTCTCTTTTATAAAGATTCAAAAATTGTGTTTTAGACTAATAAACTAGATTCATATCCACTTGAAAAAAATATTTATAAATTATATTTTATTAGTAAATATAAATTAAATATTTATATGATTTTAAATTTTATTTAAAATTATTTTTAACATTAATTTTTATATATACAAATTAAAAAAAAGAAAAATAATTATTTTTTACGAATTTAATAATATTTTTTTTGTTAGTTTAATGAAATATATTAATTATACAACCAAATTAATAACAATGATATACTTATAATTATTCTAATAAGTTAAACTCATTTATATATTTATTGGAAATTTATTTTAGTGATGACACGTCAGCATGATATTTCTGTTAATAACACGTTAGAGTAAAATTATTTTATTAAAATATTTCTCAAATAATGTATTATGGATTACGGTAGTAACTTAAATGTATTTATATTTATTTGAAATTATTTATAAATTAACGTATAAAAAAATTTAAAAAAATAAAAATTATTGTTTTTGCAAATGTAATAGTATTTTTTGGTTAGTTGAATAAATTATATTTATTCTCTAACCAAATTAATATCAATGACATGTATTGTAATTATTCTAGTAAGTTAAATCTTTTTACATATTTAAGCTGTAATTCACTGTCGTGTTGATACGTCAGCATGATATTTTTGTTATTAACACGTAAAGGTAATGCTATTTTATTAAAAAATTTAACAAATTTCTCAAATAATATATTAAAGATATTGAGATGGCTACTTATTATTATAAGAACAAGATGTAGCTATAGCCGATTACAAATCAAAAATGTTCATTGACTCAATGACTGTTTTCTGCCTTCCATGTTCTAAACTCATATTTTCTATCTTTTTTAGTTTTCCAGTGTAATAATTTTCTGTTATTTATAATAATAACAAAAAGGATGAGATTTTGCATCTTGAGACGAGCGAGAGTAGTTTATTTCATCCTTTTCTAGTTTATTTAGGTTTTTTTTAATCTATTCTTTAATATAATAAAGAGTAATATCCTAAAATAGCATCTTTTAAAGTTTTTCTTTCAAATCTAGCATCATAAAATTAAATTTTCAAAAATAGCACAAATACTTATGTGAAAATACTTATTTATTCTAAATAAATTATACATAAACTTAAATTATTGTATTTGGGTTCATTATTTCTAATTTAGGGTTTAATTTTTTTCTATTAAAATATAGTTTTAATGCATTTTAATGTTAAATTTGTGCTATTATTAGAAATTTAAACTAATGATGCTATTTTTTGAACAAAAACTTAAAAAGGTGCTATTTTAGATATTTGCCCATATATAAAAGATATAGATCAATTCATCTATTGTTAACTAGATAATTTTTCACGTTTTATTTGGATATAGCATATTATAAGTTTGGATCATGATTAAATTTGATTAAGATGTTATATAATTATATAAAACTTTTTTATTTGTGTTTTATTCATTTAAAACTACTAAAATTATATTTTTTAATTTTAATATACTTACATTTTAACCTATATTTAAACACAATTGTATATTATGGGTTTCTATATAATACAACTTTTTAATTATTAGTTTTGTATTTTTTGATTATTTTTTGTAAAAGTAAGTTTCATATTTAAATAGTAATTTCTTAAATTACTAATTATATAATTGGATATTGATTAAAACATGAACAACTCACAATTAACATGTAAAAATAAAAACCATGATTGAAAAAAATATAAATTATTCATCATAATTTGTCAAACCAAATTAATTATTTAAAACAATTATAAATGCATAAAATCTAAATAAAACCATAAAACTGAAAACATATATAATTTTAAATATTTTTTCTAAATTCACTTCTAGTTTAATATATATGATTTATTTTATTTTTTAAAATAAATTTATGTTTAAATTATCATATCATATTTGATTAAATATTATGTTATAATTATTTTATTCATATATTTTTTCTAATGACATATCATCATTTTTTTTAAAAAAATCACTTCTTTTTCGATGTTAAGATTACTGATTTTGAACTGAAAATTCATAAATTTTGAAATGGATCTGTTCCATAAAAAGACTCGATGGATCTAACCTAAAATCGATTCCAAAAACCAAAAAGAAAAGAATTTTTATAATGTTTTGATGAAGGCGCATTGTTTTTCTCACTAGAAGGAAAATTTGACTAGTGAAAGACATAGACATAGATCCAAATCGAATTTAAATATATATAAGTTTTAGGGATATTTTGCATCAGACCAGTTCGATTGACATCCTAATTTTATGGAAGACCAAACACCAAACAGAAAACATTATTTGTCTTCAATGTAAGCAAAATCGATACAAAGAAACAATGTAAATTGGAACTTTTATTTAACCATTCCATAATAAGAAGATAAAAACCATTACCGTATAACCAAAGACATAATCAAGTTTAAAGTAAGTATAAACATACACGTGGCGTCTAAAGAGATAAAACTAAATTACGATAATCATAGATTAGTGTTATCACAACTATTAGTTGTGGTTACAAATTTACTTGTCTGGAAAAAGACAAAAATCATACATCAAAAAGTATTCAACATTTCAACGTATGTTCTTCCTTCCTATTTTAGTATTTTTAATTTTAGTATTAAAAATAATATAAAGTAAAATCAAATTTATAATTTAGATATATTTTTTATTGGAGTATATTTTTAATTTTTATTCAATAAATAATATCATTAATTTAAATTTTCAATAATAGTAAAATTTAAAATTAAAATACACTAAAATTTTATTTTAAAAAAATAAATTTTAAATTAGAAAAATGAATCTAAGTATAATTTATTTATGTTAAATATATATTTTCATAAAATAATTTATGTTATTTTTGAAATTTTAAATTTAGATTGCTAAATTTGTAACAAAAATTTAAAATATGGTATTTTAAAGTATTACTCTATTTTTTATTGGATAATTCTAAAATAATACATTTAAAATAT
The DNA here is from genome assembly GCA_018901935.1 of Pugionium cornutum. Classification (NCBI taxonomy): domain Eukaryota; kingdom Viridiplantae; phylum Streptophyta; class Magnoliopsida; order Brassicales; family Brassicaceae; genus Pugionium; species Pugionium cornutum. Next base: position 37,854,721 of record CM032163.1, read on the forward strand.
TTTTTCTATAAATAACATCATTAGTTTAAATTTCTGATAATAGTATAAATTTAAGATTAAAATATATTAAGATTTTATTTTAATAGAAAAGTTAAAATTTAGATTGGAAAAAAATGAATTCAAAATATAATTTTTAAGTTTATATATAATTTATTTAAAGTAAATAAGTATTTTTTATTTGTGATATTTTTGAAATTTTAATTTTTACATGTTAGATTTGGAATAAAATTTTAAAAAAATATTATTTTAAAATATTATTTTTTTTATTTTCAAATATGAAAATTTTAGTAACAGATGTTTTTTTCTGATTCGGTAAATATTTTCTTAATTTCCAAATCTAAAATTTAAAATTTAAGCTTGTATGGATGCTCAATAACTACGAATAAATATGGAATATACTAAATACAAACTTTCCTTTTATACCAAACGACGTCGTACGTTTCTTAACTAAGCCAATCAAACTTTAACCAAAAGAAAACAAATTTCGACTTAAAATTTTTGAACTTTAGAAACAAAAGAAAAATCGAAAAACTGAGATCTTCTCTTCAATCTCCTCTTTTTTTTTTTTGTTTGAGATTTTTCCTCCAATTCAACAATCAAAATTAACGCTTAATTATTTTTAGTTTGGTTTGAGATTTACAGCAGAAATTGAAACTTCCTGATTCGAACAAATATTTTCTTTTTTCTATTTTCAATTTATCTGGTTTTTTCCATTTCGGGCTCGTATCGTTGATTTTGCAGAAGCTTGAGAACGATGTCTTCATCTCCGGACATTGCCGGAATCTTAGATAGCACAAAGGAACTTGATCGGTTAAGGAAAGAATCAGAGGAAGTGCTTGTTGAGATCAATAAGATGCATAAGAAGCTTCAAGCTTGTAAGTCTTTTCCCCATTATGAACCAAATTTTTGATGATCGATCTTCTTCTCTTCACCATGATTTCAGTTGATACTGATTGTGTTCGATTATTTATCATTTCTGGTAGTTTTGGGTTTAGATCTAGAAGTTATTATCAAAGTTAATTAGAAATGTTATATAATAAATTCCATAATTGACTACACTAATACAAATTAGATGCTTCTAATTTCGAACTTGTTGAATACGATTATCTGCCAAGAACCCAAATAAGAAACTTAATTTTCATTCATGGAAGCTTTGTTGTAAATGTAGACTGGTTCAACTTTATATACAAATTGATTCAATGTAAAAAAGATTTAGCCAATTAAATACTTTTGTCCTTTTGGCATTCGTTCTTGTGAATCTATGAACTTGTTTTGAGGAGTTAATATTTTGAATTTAGAGTTTGGTTTCAAAATTAGAAAGTATTCAATTTATATCTCTTAGGGAAACAAAGTAATCAAATGCTGGAGTCTGAAGCATTAGCGTGCAAAATTAGCTCTTCTCGAAAGTGTAGAATCATACTGGGTGAAGCTTATTTCAGCTAGAGGTTCTCGGAGTTGATGTGACCACATTTGAAGGTCTCAGGAATATTTTAGCTGCAGGGAATAAGCAATTAAAGGAGTCACAAAACAATCTCTTTCTGTTTTTTTTTTAATGAATTCCTGTGACCAGCAACATTTGAATTATGTTTTATGGGTGCTCTTATGTTCATCAACTTGGTAAATTATCTGCCTGACTCGTGATTGTGCTCAATATGCAGCTCCTGAGATAGTTGAGAAGCCCGGTGATACTTCATTGTCAAAGCTTAAAAATTTGTACATTCAAGCAAAAGAGCTTTCCGAAAGTGAAGTAACGTAAGCCAGATTTCTTCATCATTTTTTTTTCATTCTTACATCGATGAGTACACAAGTTTTGAATGGGTTAAGGGGTGATGTTACAACGAAATGACACTAGTGTTTTTGTGGCCAATAAAATCCTCTGAACTTATTTTGTTTGATAACTAATATCTAAAGGTTTATGTTCAATGCAGCGTTTCAAACATTCTGCTTACTCAGTTGGATTCTCTGCTTCCGTCTGGACCAACCGGGCAACAGCGCAGAAAAATAGGTATACTTCGATTATCATTTAGATTTTGTATAGTTATGTAATGTTTGCTCTTTGGGCTACACTGTTCTTGTGAGAAAGAGACTTGATACTCTTTGAGACTCAAACTTCTCCAGTGATTTGATATTATATAAAAGGGATTAAGATTTTCCGATGCTTGTAATGATATCACATAAGTGGCAGAAGGCAACGATCAGAAGAGAAAGAGAATGAAAGTTGATTCAGATGTAACAAGAGTTTCTCCTTCCATAAGAAATCAAATCGAGGCATATGCAAGTCTAAAGGGTGAACAGGTAAAACAGCTATTTTTTTTTCCTTTCGAGAGTTAAATCACTTGTTGCCTCTAAAATGGGAAAATCTTTTTGACATCTGTTCTATGTAGGTTGCTGCAAGAGTCACAGCCGATGATGCCGAGAAGGATGAATGGTTTGTGGTGAAAGTTATTCACTTCGACAGAGAAACAAAAGAGTATGCTTGGACCCTCCTAATAAGAATCCTACATTGAATTGAGTAGGGGAAATAGTCGTTATAATGCAATTATGTTTATATATCTGCGATAAAAGGGAAATTCTGAGAACTTATTATGAATCTCATGGATGGTCAATAGTCAAGTATTCTTATAATTGGATTTAACCGGTAGATAGCCTTTATGATGCAATAATGGTATATATTTTGGTCTGCAATGGATTCATATATGGGTCTAAAAAATGTACAGAGTTGAAGTACTCGATGAAGAACCAGGAGATGACGAGGAAGGAGGTGGCCAGAGGTAATTAAGGCTCTTAATGAAAAAACTCAGAAACTTTTGCAATGACACTTGAGTAACAACTTGCTGATTACTTTTATCTTGTAATCTTTTAGGACATATAAACTATCAATGTCATGTATTTTACCGTTTCCAAAACGGAATGATCCTTCAAGTACACAAGAGTTTCTACCAGGGAAACACGTTTTAGCTGTATATCCAGGAACCACAGCGCTTTACAAGGCGACTGTTATAAGTACACCACGAAAGGTTAGTTGTTTACCCCTACACCATTTCAATCTCGTTTCAACAATGTGAAGAAAAAACTAACCTCTCGATACCTAAACCTGCTTATTGCACCTCCGGTTCCAGAGGAAGTCTGACGAGTAAGTTCCTCCAAAACCTTTGCTCATATCCATCAGAAAGTAATAAAGCATATGTTGTTAAGATTGAAGCAATCACAAGTTCTTAATTAAGATGATTTTCTGATCACTCTAGGTACTTGCTAGAATTTGATGACGATGAAGAAGACGGAGCATTACCTCAAAGAACAGTGCCTTTCCACAAAGTGGTAGCTTTACCTGAAGGTCATCGCCAGTAATTTCAAGATGGGTTTCACTGAAACAAGAGATTTCTCATGTTCAAAGGTTGTTGCCTTTGTTTCTGTTCAAAGGAGATCACTTTGAAGAATAAAAAGGTATGTTTTTCTTTCTTCTTCTTTCTATTCAATTTGAAGAAAAGGTACTCTAGTTTAACGTAATATATGAATGTGTGTATATATGTATGGGTATTGTATCATGTTGGGACACAATGTTAAAACAAAAGAATTCTTTTTTGTTTGTATGAAATTTATGTTTACAAGTTTTCGGGTATAAAATAAGAAAAATTAAGAGGGTAAGAAGAAAATGAAACTTGTAAGAAGTGTTAATTTAGATAAACTGGATAACAAAAAAGATGGCTAAAATTATCATTTTCTTTCAGCAGCATTAGAAATTTAACCACAAAAAAGTCGTAACAAAGCATATGATATCACAACTATTTCTATCTTTTTGAGCTCTGCAGTTCAAGTCAGAAGCAAAATTTTAAAAGCAAATCAATACGGTTACCCAGAAATACTATAAACTTTCCACAACAAAAGTTAAATAGTTTTAACAACTATTGAAACTTTTATATCATAGCCATGAGAAAAATTGAAAAAGAACAACTTAAAAAAATGGATGGTTTTTCACCGACAAACAAAACATGTAACCATTTTGGATGTCATATTGTAACATACGATTGGTAAAATCGCTTTTTCACCGCACTTTTTGTTATGTGAAACAAATTTCTATTATTATTTTTTGTTTCCAATTCCACTTTCCAGTTATAAATGTTTCAAAATTCTATTTAACTCATCCGTATATGGTAAAAATGATGTCACGCTTTGAATTTTAACAAAACATTCAATAAAACAGGAGTTTCGACCGCAAAACATACTTTATTTATTTTACGATAAACCGTATTTTTCATTACCCACTTAAGATAAATAAACTTTGCATTCTCTTTAGATTGTATCCGACAAAATGATCTTCCACCATGCCAAACAACATTATCAAAATGATCTCTTAAAACCCAAACTTCATCCTCTATCAAATTTTTTTTATTCCATACACTACCTACATTGCATTTGAAGCCTACCTTTGGCACACATCACCTCTTCCGACTTGTTGGGTTCTCTTCTTCTCCTACACTAATTCATGTGTTACAACCCTTATCTTGAGTTAAAAACCACTCATTCACTTATGTAAATCGATCTCATTTTTTGGTGGGCCAAAGAGGAGGCCCAAAAGAATAATTTTAGGTAAAATTATTCTGAATTGTGACACTGAGAAAGGAGTATAAATACTCTTTCTCTCCTAATTCCAAAAGTAGCCGAAAAAAATATTCCAGCAAGGAAATCCTGCATAAAAAAGAGAAAAAATGCCGTGAGAATTTCCTAGAGAGAGAGACGCCTAGAGAGAGAAAGAGAGGGGAGAAAGAGAGAGAGAAAAATAAAGGTTATTGTATTTTTCTTTCTAAGTCCATTTTCTCTAAAGTTGCTTCATTGTAAGAGTTTATTAGATTTATAGTGAAGTTTGTAGGAGACAGATCCTACCCGAGAGGTACCTTAAGTGGGAACTCGGTAATCAAATCTTGTGTCTTTATTTTTAAGCATTCCAAAACCAACACCAAAGGCAATCAGAAAGGATCCTAAAATCCTAACAAGTGGTATCGGAGCTTCCAGGTTTATTGCAAGGGGTGTGTTGGGAAACAGAGATTTTGGGATTGCTGGGAAATTCAGAAGCACAACAGATTTGAAGACATAATGATGAGTTCAAGGATTGAGGTTGACATGTTTGATGGGTCAGGAGACTTTTCTCTGTGGAAAGTGAGAATGATGGCTCACTTTGGGGTTTTAGAGTTGAAAGATATCCTAACAGATGAAAAGCTACTCAAGGATCCAGTTGTCACAAAAGGTAAATCTGGTGAAGAGACAAAAGGAAGCATAAAAGGCAGCTCACATATTGATCCGGTAAAGTTTGAAAAATCAGAAAAGGCTAAGGATCTGATTGTTTTGAACGTGGGGGAATCAGGTACTCAGGAAAATCTCTAAGTGTGAGACAGCAGCATCCATGTGGTCTACCCTAAACAAGTTATACATGGAGACATCTCTTCCAAATCGGATCTAGCTACAGTTGAGGTTCTACACTTTCAAGATGGATGACTCCAAAAACATTGATACCAATGTAGACGACTTTCTAAGGCTGGTGACAGATCTCACCAACATAGGAGTTGAAATTTCAGAAGAGGTACAAGCAATTCTACTTCTAAGTTCTTTCTCTAACAGGTATGATCAACTCAAGGAAACCCTAAAGTATGGGAGAGATACTTTAAAGTTGAACGAGGTCACAGCAGCAGCTAAGTCTAAGGAAAGGGAGCTAATCGAAAGTGGAAAGGTAACAAATTCTCAAGATGTAGGTTTGTATGTGGAATCAAGGGGTAGGTCGAACAACCGGTTCGATAATGATAACACATGGGGAGGCCGATCGAAGAGCAGAGGCAAGTCAAAACAACAATCTGATAACAACAAAGGATGTTTCATTTGTGGGGATGAAGGGCATTGGAAAAGAGATTGTCCTCAGAGAAAGAAACGTGTAGAATCTGCTAACATAGCAGAACCTATTCAGCTAGTGGTCTTAACAGCTAGTACTGAAGACACAAGGGAATGGGTAATGGATTCAGGGAGTTCCTACCACATCACACAGAACAAAGATGTTTTGTTTGATTTCAAAGAAATCAATGGAGGTAAAGTTCTGATGGCGAATAATACTCATAACAGCATCAAAGGAACATGGAGTATTAGAATTCAGAACTCAGATAGTTCTATGGTGATACTCAAGGATGTGAAATACATGCCAGAGGTAAGTAGGAATTTGATTTCATTTGGGTTGTTGGAAAAGGCAGGTTGTTGTTATCAAGGAGGTGATTTGGGACTGCAGTTTTATAAAGACGACAAGAAGGTAATATCTGGGAAACTCAACAACGGGTTGTATTATCTTCAAGGTAGAGTGTGCAAGGCAGGAATCAGGTCAGGAACGAAGAAGCTGAGTAAGGAGATAGCTACAAGCAAGGTCGAATTAGTGGATAGACAGTCAAAGAAAGTGACTTTCAGTGAAAATCTAATTCAAGGACCTACACCGAATGGTTTTAAGGTAGGTTCAACCGTTCAAGGTGGAGACTTTTCTGATGAAATCTCCAGAAAAATTGTAGCAAGACAAAATATGGTAGATGTTGATGCTAAAACTCACAGGGAAAGTGTTTCACAAGGATTACAGAAATTCAGGAGTGGAAAAAGGAGTTTGAGCATGGAAACTAAGGTAAGGTTTCTGTATAAAGCTTTGCAGATATTAGGAACTGACAGGTTCTACAGTATTTCTGCTAAAGGCGGTATGATTCTACCTATGATTCAGCTAAGCAAAGTTCCAGAAATCCTAGCTACCAAGGACATACCTGATTTGAATTCGCAGCTCTGTTGTGAACTTCTCAAGAGCCTATAGAGAAGAAGAGGGCCTTCCAGGTTACATCACTGCAATGTCTCGTTCTCGCAGAGACAAAAGGAAACAAGTTAGTTTCGGATAAAGTATTTAAGCAGTGGGGGATGAGTGAAGATCAAATGTTACCTGGAAGATGCATGCGAGAGGAAGTTGTAGCAGTAAGTGTCTCTCAAGGTGGAGCTCAGCTAGGAATAGAGCAGCTCCAGACAACAACCTGAAACAGAAAGAGTAAGAGTTCGTTTCAGGAGACGGCGGCGTGCCCGACAGTGCGTCACCGGCAGCACGGAATCCAGAGGCGCGTGAAGACCACGCGCGGAGGCGCGTGAGGCTACACGCGGTGGCGCGTAGAGACACGTGCGGAGGCGTGTGAAGAGTAACGCGGGGGCGCGTGAAGAGCACGCGGAGGCGCGTGAAGAGCACGCAGAGGCGCGTGAAGAGCACGCGCGGCAGTGCATAAGGACACGCGCGGCGGCGCGTAAGGACATGCGCGGGCGTGTGAAGGACACGTGCGGTTATACTCGCCGGCGCGTCGGTATGTGGAATCGCTGGAACGGCACCTCTCTGCGAGATTTGCGGCAGCGACTAGATCTGAAAAAAAAAGAATAAAGACGTGATTGAAGCAAGAAGCTTCGATGGAAGCTTCGATGGGCTTCCATGGTGGGGCGAAGCGGAGGTCTCCGGGAGAGAGGGAGGAGCTGTGTTTCGGAGAAGAAGCCAAAGGAATCTCGGCCAGATCTCATATCTGAATCGAAGTCCGCTCGCCGCCGACCGGAAAAACAAAGAAAAAAGCTTCAAATAACCTTCAATGGCGGCCGGAGAAGGAAGGCTCGCGGTAAAGGGGAGAATCGCGGTGCAACATGGAGAGAGAAGAAGGCCGATTTCGACTCACCGATTCACCGGAAATGGCGCCGCAGAAGCAAAAAGGAGAAGGTGCTTCAATGGTGGCGCAAGACGAGAAAAAAAAAAGGGAAGCTGCACTTCGAGAGAAAGAGAAAGTGGAAGCTTCAGGAGGAAAAAAATTCAGGTGGAGAATATTTTTGGGCTGCAAGTGGGCTCTGCAGAAATGTTAGAAATATTTTTGGTGAAACTCAAACCCAAAATAATGAGAAGGTGGAGAATTGTAAATCGATCTCATTTTTTGGTGGGCCAAAGAGGAGGCCCAAAAGAATAATTTTAGGTAAAATTATTCTGAATTGTGACACTGAGAAAGGAGTATAAATACTCTTTCTCTCCCAATCCCAAGAGTAGCCGAAAAAAATATTCCAGCAAGGAAATCCTGCATAAAAAAGAGAAAAGCTGCCGTGAGAATTTCCCAGAGAGAGAGACGCCTAGAGAGAGAAAGAAAGGGAAGAGAGAAAGAAAAATAAAGGTTATTGTATTTTTCTTTCTAAGTCCATTTTCTCTAAAGTTGCTTCATTGTAAGGGTTTATCAGATTTATAGTGAAGTTTGTAGGAGACAGATCCTACCCGAGAGGTACCTTAAGTGGAACTCGGTAATCAAATCTTGTGTCTTTATTTTTAAGCATTCCAAAACCAACACCAAAGGCAATCAGAAAGGATCCTAAAATCCTAACAACTTACTCTCTAATATTAGTCATTGTTTATGTAGCTAGAAAGGTGATGTTTTCAAAGAAAAACTTGTTCCTATTTTTTTACAGAATCCATAAAATCCAAGGAAAAATCTTCTAATTTCTAAGGGTATTCGAATGTTTTTATCCATAAGAATTAAGTAGTGCAAATTAACGTAAACCGAATCTTGGTGGAAACCGATTCAGGTGTCGGGAAATCCGATAATGCCCAAACTTGTCTTGCTATGGAGCATGTGAAGAGCACATGATTCGAAGCCTCTCCTTCCATACCGCACACTTTACACCTTCTGTCACAACTTACAACTTAGTCCTTTTGAAGTTACCGTTTTAACCACATGAATTGCATCACTAATGATCCGCCACATAAAAATTTTGATTTTGGATGATGTAAAGATATTCCAAACCTTTTTTTCGGACACTGAGAGGACACTTGGTAACCAAAAATTATCTGGTTGGACAAATCAGTAATCGATTATTGATTTTACAGGACCGTACTACGAGGACGTTGATTGGAGCGGGTGATCGTGAAGGAGAAGGACTTTATCGTTTTCAAGAGATTGAGACTGTGGCTTCGAATCAAACAAGTGTTCAGAAAGACTTTGCTTTGTGGTACATGTGTTTGGGTCACCCATCATCTCGCGTTCTTGGAAACATCTCTACTGTTCGTGATTTGTCTTCAGAAAGTAGTGAGTTTTTTCATAGAAGTTGTGACATTTGTTTTCAAGCTAAAAAAACTCGACATTGTTTTCCAAATTCTAAAAATAACGCAAAAGAGATTTTTTATTTAATCCATTATGATTTTGGGGACTATATCGCACTCCAACATTTTGTGTATCTCGTTACTTCTTAACCATTTTCGATGACTGCTCTAGAGCCGTTTGGCTATATTTGCTATCTGAGAAAACATCGGTCTCAACCATTCTACGGAATTTTTTGGCCATGATGGAAAGAAAATTTTCAAAGAAAATCAAAACAATACGGAGTGATAATGGTGGTACAAAATTTCTGGTAATGACAAAATACTTACAAGAACAAGGTATCATCCACGAAACATCATGTGTTCATACACCGTAACAAAATGAACGCGTGGAAAGGAAACACATACATATACTTGAAGTAGCTGGTGCTTTACAGTTTCAAGGATAACTGCCGATTGATTTTTGAGGAGAATGCATTCTTACTACAACCTATTTGATCAACCGCACACCATCTCAAGTACTACAAGGGAAAACACTATTTGAGATACTTTATGGTCATGCTTCAGGCTATAAACATTTGCGTACCTTCGGCTGTTTAGCTTATGCGCATAATATGGATCATAAAGGAGATAAATTTGAATCACGCAGCCGTCATTGTGCCTTTGTCGGATATCCGTACGCAAAGAAAGGTTGGCTATTATATGATTTGGAAAGAGAAGTATTCTTTGTTTCACGAGATGTTATCTTTCTATCCATTGAGAATAGAAGAAAATAATACACTAAACATTACCTATTCTCCAACGAAAAACATCTTGGAGTCAGATAAATCTATATCTGATTCCGTCACAACACCAAGAGATAATACACCTCCACAAATTCAAACTGCTCCAACAATCACTACTGAAAAGACCGACTCACCGATTGAGTTATTGGGCCGAGGCCACAAGGCCAAAATAAGATCAACTCGGCTACAAGGTTTTGTAGCCAATACTGTCTCAGTCTCTTGTGTCTCATCCTCTTCATCATCACCTTCTCCAAAACTTTCCTCAGGTACAGAACATCCTCTATCTACTTATTTATCTTGAGATCGTTTTGTGCTTCCCACCGCAGTTATCTTGCGTCACTAACCGAAGCAGTCGAACCCAAGTCTTTTAAAAAGCAATGAAAAATGAGCATTGGCGTGCAGTCATAAAAGCAGAGGTAAAATCTCTTGAAGATCTTCACACTTGGGATCTTACAACTCTACCACCCGAAAAACGGGCTATTGGAAGTCAATAGGTATTCCGTATTAAGCTAAAATCGGCTGGTTCCTTAGAACAATTCAAAGCAACGCTTGTCGCACTGGGAAATCATCAAAAAGCAAGTCTTGATTACAAAGAAACATTCACTCATGTTGCCAAAATGACCACAATGCATTTAATACCGGATATAACAACTAAAAAGAACTATGAAGTCCATCCGATGGACGTTCATAACGCATTTCTTCACGGTGATCTAACCGAAGAAGTGTATATGAAACTACCACCAGGCTTTGTTGCACAAGGAGATAACCGTGTTTGTCGTCTTCGTAAATATCAACATGGTTTAAGGTAGTCTCCACGTTGTTGGTTTGCTAAATTAGTTGAAGCTCTCACAAAGTACGGTTTCAAAAAAATACGGTCTGACTATTCTTTATTCACCTATAATCATTATGACACAACTTTGCATATACTAATCTATGTTGACGATATAATCATATCTGGTAATTCTCCTTCGGCAATTCATGATTTTAAACAATATCTTTCTACTTCTTTCATATGAAAGATCTTGGACTTGCAAAATATTTTTTGGGTTTGGAGATAGCACGAAGCCCAGTAGGATTCTATATTTGCCAGCACAAATATTTAATTGATATTGTGACGGAAGCTGGGCTTCTCGGTTGCAAACCATCACCTTCACCTAGTAATCAGAATTACAAACTGCACTTTCTATAAGTCATTTTCTTAGTGATCGAACATAGTATCGGCGCTTGATCGGGAGATTAGTGTATCTTGCTTCTACTCGACCTGATCTTGCATATGCTATCCAGACACTTTCACAATTTATGCAGAAACCAAGAGAAGAACATTGGGCTAAGACACTTAAAGTCGTTAGGTACCTCAAAAGTACACTCGGACAAGGCATTCTTCTCCGAGCAAATTCGCCTATGCATATCATTGGTTGGTGTGATTCGGAATGGGCTAGCTGTCCATTATCCCGACGGTCACTCACTGAATGGCTTGTTTAGTTTGGAGATTCTCTCATCTCGTGGAAAACGACGAAAACAAAAAAAACAGTATCATCTTCTTCAGTAGAGGCAGAATATCGCGCAGTGGCCTCCTTAACCCGTGATCTCAGTTGGCTTGAAACTATCCTCTGTGAACTTGGTATCAATCATACATAACCAATGACACTTCGTTGTGATAGTCAGACCGCTTTCGACATTAGTTCTAATCCAGTCTTTCATGAGCGAACAAAACATATTGAAGTCGACTATCATTTTGTTCGGGATGCAATCTTAGACGGATGGTTTCCCACGTCTCTACTCATGGAAAACTGGCGGATATCTTAACAAAAGTATTAGGCGGCAAAGAGTTTAGTTCATTTCTTCTCAAGTGGGCATTCAAGATTTGTACGCTCCAACTTAAGGGGGGGGGGGATATTAGGAGATAAACTTGCAAATATATAAGAAGATATGTGTGTTTATCTATATTCATTATAATCCTATTTTACAAAGGATCTGAATCTTGTATAAATATAAACCTAAAGATCTCATAGTAAAGCACGTTCGATCTAAATCTCTTATCAGTTGTAACTAAAAAATAAGCGATCACATAATTGTGGCCGCAAAATAATGGTAAAACAATGGTAAGATAGTGACAAAATCTTTATATATATATATATATTCCCATATTTTTCTTTTCATTTGTAGAATCAAAAATTTTAAAAAAGTGCAAATATGTGGGAGAATTATATTAATTCGAGAGATATACAAAATGATTGATAATCAGACAAGAAATATATCGGCCGAATTTACATAAAGGATGAAACAATTCATGAATTTTGCAAGTAATCAAACAATAGCGCAAAATAGTGGGATTTCGGCCAATTCATACACAAACTTTTCTCCGCGGTTACGATTTGATTACGAACTTTGTACCTGTGCTATTTCATTCACACACTTTTTGGTCAGCGCCATAACATACATTGACTTGATTAATTCGTATTAATCATACATTAGGGGTAAAAGACGTTTAATCCACCGTTAATCGAAGCTGACTGGAATGACAGGTCAGCGATGACATAATTTTATTAAATGAGTTAAGGAAAGTAGAAAAATGTCGTCGTCCAACTTCTTCTTCTCTTCTCCTCAATATCTTCTCTTCCCCATGGTCAACGACAATGGCAAAATAAAAATTAGGGTTTTGTAAATTTTCAGATTTTGCACCACGCCAAGCGGTGGTGATGCCGTAAAATCACTTTCATGACCTCCGTATTACGGCGACAAAACGCCTCCTGCAACGGATTCCATCCGGCTGCGTTTTGGAGAGAAATGTCGGCGCCGGCAGATGAAATCGCCCTCGCCGCGAACAAATCGTTGAGTCTAACTGCTAGATGGAAAGGTGTTTCACGAGAGGGAACATCGCGGCGGTCAAGCTATGTCAAACTATGGCGCCACCATCACCTCCTTGTCTGTCCCCGATAAGAATGGTTCGCTCTCTTCTTCCTTCATGTTATGATCTATGGTTATGTATTTTCGTTTTCTCCAAATCACAATTAATTCGACTCGGTGGATCCATATGTGGTAATTTCTCTAGAATTCACCTAATTCTTTTATTGATCTCGACACTTATTTAATCAGCCAGATCGGATGATCTGATCACTGCCTCCAGGTGTATCTGGTTTCAAACCCCAGCCATGTGATTTCTGTTGTCTGAAATGTTGAATAGCGTACTTATTAGCAACAACAACAGATGTGTCTGAAATACTTCGAATAAAAGTAGTGTCTGAATCATATATATCCTGTGGTATGACTTGTGATGAATAATCAAAATAGTATGGATTCGGTAACAGTTGTAATGAATATTTGTGTTTATCTATGAAGCTGATATATATAATATGATTGTTACAGAAAGGGCTTGCACCGTACTTCGGGTGTATAGTTGGTCGTGTGGCAAATCGGATAAAGGAGGGAAAATTTAGCCTGAACGGAGTCGACTACACTCTTCCCATCAACAAGCCTCCCAATAGCCTCCATGGTATACAATGATTCGCTCCTCCGTATTATTTGGTTGTTTCATGTGAACTTCATTGGAACATAGATGTTACTACTCTATGCAGGTGGTAACAAGGGTTTCGATAAGAAGATATGGGAAGTTGCAGGACACAAGAAAGATGGTGAAAAGCCTTTCATCATTTTCAAATATGACAGCGCTGATGGAGAAGAAGGTCCACTACATCTCCCTTTTTGTTTAATTCTATGCGATTTGATTAGCTAAAGATATAATGTCTATGGTCCTCTTCACAGGTTATCCTGGTGCAGTTTCTGTCACGGCTACATACACTCTCACGTCAGCCACAACAATGAGACTTGACATGGAGGCTGTTCCGCAGAACAGAGATACTCCGATTAGCTTAGCTCAGCATACATACTGGAACTTGGCAGGTCATGACTCAGGAAACATTCTTGACCACAAGATCCAGATTTGGGGGTCTCATATAACTCCGGTGGACGAATACACAGTTCCAACAGGAGAGATATTGTCTGTAAAGGGAACTCCTTTCGATTTCACTGAGGAGAAACGGATAGGCGAGTCTATAGGAGAAGTTGGTCTCGGGTATGATCATAACTACGTGTTGGACTGTTCTGATCAAGAGAAGGACGGGCTGAAACATGCAGCGAGCTCAGAGACGTTGCAAGCTCAAGGGTATTAAATCTTTGGACCAATGTGCCGGGAATGCAGTTTTATACCGGGAACTATGTGAACGGGGTGGTTGGAAAAGGAAATGCGGTTTATGGGAAGCATGCCGGTGTGTGCCTCGAGACACAAGGATTCCCGAACGCAATTAACCAGTCGAATTTCCCATCTGTTGTGGTTAAAGCTGGTGAGAAGTATCAACACACTATGCTGTTTGAGTTTTCAGCTGAGTGAAACCCTTGGTTTGAGATGGACGTTTAGGTGTTAAATGAGTTTAATAACTAATAAAGGTCGATTATTGGTTCATAGAACCTGAAAAAGAGGGTGATTTTAATTCTTTGGCTTTGGTCGTTTTGTGGGGGAATAAAAAAATCCAAAGTGAACCGGGTTTTTTGGGATTTCGGCCAATTCATACATAATAAAACGACGTCGTTTAACTAATTATATGGTTAATATTTAAAATTAATTAATTTCTTATTATCTGACTAAGCAGCACTTAACGGTTTCACTAACACCGTCAAGTCAACGTATGTTATGGCGCTCGTGAATGAAAAATTGTGACAATTAAATTTTGTAGCTGTTGCATAAAACTTGAGAATGTAGAAGAAAGTTGAGACAAAGCGCTACGAGCATCTTCCTTTGTTTTCAAAAGCTGAAAATTTGGATGACTGAGAAAAAAGAAGAAAACAAAGACAAAGGAAGCAGCAACAAACCAGTCAAGAATAATTATGTTTTTATATATGTTTTATAAAAAATAGATAGAGAAATTACTTAAAATATCATATATTTATTCATAATTATTAGTTTATCAGTTGAAAATAATTTTTTATGACAATATCCTATATTCTATAAACTTTATTTTTGCCCTTAATCATATTTAATTATTTAATTATTAAAAATTAGTTTTTAAATATATATATTTTTATAAAAAATTAGGAGAAAATTAAAAAAAAATAATTAAATCGACGATTTCTTTATTTTTCTCTCTCTTCTTTTGTGAAATTTTTGTATTTTCTCTTCTCTTCTTCGTAAAAACTCTAACTATCGTGTGTCATTCTTTTTTTTCGTGCTTCGCTGGAAAAATTTTCAACTTTTATTTCTCTTTCGTCGTTTTTCTCTCTGTTTTATTGTTTTCGGTTTATCGTCGTTTCTTTTCTTCTGTTTCTCGTAGTCTTCATCGTTTTATAGTTGCCTTTTCTTATTCCATCTCTGTAACCTAACGATTCCAGTGATGATAATGCATTACCGTCGTTGACGCTAATTAGTTAGATTCATCTTTTCTTGCTTTTTTTGTTTTCTTCGACAGCTGATTTATCGTTTTATTGATCATATTGTTGATTGTTTAAACAACCTTCTAACGGTTGAAAATTGGGAAGATATGGTGAGAGGATCTCAATAATTTAGATATTCAATCCTAAACATACAAGACTGAATGGAAAGAAAGTTTGATGGGGCAATAAAAGAAGGGTTCTGAAGATAGACAAAAAAATTGATCTTATGGATACAAGACTCAAATATGTTGAATAATTTATGAACGAACAAAAAAAACATGATAGGGATTTGTCGTCTCGTATGTCAACTCATCCTTCGAATAATATCTTCTATAATCAAAATATATAATTGTGCAACACATATTACTCATTTTTGTTTGTAAAAATATAAAATAATATTAGTTTATGATTTTGTCAGTTACACTAATTATACCCGTTATGAGTCATAAACTATTAGCCATACCCAAAGAACCGAACCAAACCGAACTGAAATCGGCGGTTTGGATAATCTTCGGATTAGCTTAAATAACCAATCATGTATTCTATTTATTTGGTTAGGATTTTTGGTTTGGTTCGGTTAATATTCGATAATCCAAATAAAACCCGATAAAATACCCGAGAGATATATTCCTTATAACCTTTGTTTCTTTCCCCTTTCGAGTTTCCATAGCCCGGCACTTCTTTCTTTTGCCGGTTTGTGTTCAACCCTCGAAAATCAAACTTTAGTTTCAATTCATATTAAATCTTGTAAATCTAAATAAACAAATTTGGAAGCCCTAAAGTTTATCGATCCATTATCGTTTGAGTCTTGCGACAGTTCTAGTCGAGCTTAAGATAAAAACCGAATCAGACCTCACCTAGAGACCGAGAAACGGATTCGACAGACCTAGAAAAGAAAACGCAGGAAGAATGTTCCCTTCAAAAGAGCTACAGAATGATGAAAATGGCATGAGATGTTGCAGGGAGAGAGAAGGAGAATAAATTTTTTTGAATAATAAGTTGTGTGACTAGCGGCCATACATATAAACGACATATTTTGGTTTAGGCATAGCCAACCGGTTTGATTAAAGTGAAACTAAAATGTAGACATAACCGAGTAACCGAATAACCAGTTAACTTGTAGCAACACTCCCCGGTTCATGACATTCTTGGCCTCAAGAATGAAACTCGGGGAACTTCCGGATAAAATCATGGTAGAATTCCCATGTCGCCTTCTCTGGTGTCTCGCCTTTCCACTGGACCAAAACCTTTGTAACAGCTACATTGCGACGGTTCACCATTTTTGTTTCGAGGATGACTTCTGGTTCTTTTGCCATAGAAATATCACAGCAACACTGAGGAAGCAGAGGAGCATCGGTAGGGGGATTTGGGCAACACTTCAGCTGGCTGATATGAAATACATCATGAATAGCTACCTCCGGCGGAAGCTCCAGTTTGTATGTCGTAGCTCCCATACGATCAATTACCCGGAACAGTCCGTAGAACCTGGGAGATAGCTTGTGAGGAATTCCCCTGTTTTTAGAGAATTTTGCCGATAGGGTTGTAGCTTGAGGTAGACAAAATCACCCAATTTGAATTGTCAGGCTAATATATGATGGTTTTCATATTGACGCATCCTATTTTGAGCACGATTGAGGTGGAATTTGAGCATGTTTATCAATTCTTCATGCTTTCTCATGCTTCTGTCGATAACAGAGGAGGAACTTTCCCCGGGTAAATACGGAAAATGCAGAGGAGGGGGTTGTCCGTAGAGTACCTCAAATGGTGTGCAGTGAGTTGTAGTACTATACGTGGTATTATACCACCATTCTACAAGAGCAAGCCACTTTGACCAAGAAGAAGGAGCCTCGGAAGTTATGCATCTTAGATATCTCTCATCGGTTTTGTTGGTAACCTCGATTTGGCCATTCGTCTATGGATGATAAGCGGTGGAGAATTTTGGATTGGTGTCGTGAATTTAGAACAATTCTCTCCATACCTCACTTAGAAAGATTGGATCCCGATCACTGATTACATCTTGTGGCATCCCGTGGAGCTTGAATACATTATCAGAAAAGCCTCAACCACATCCAACGCGGTGTATGGGTGTGACAATGCGATAAAGTGTGGATTTTTGCTGAGTTGATCCACCACGACGAAGATGCAGTGTTTGCCATGAGATGGAGGGAAACCCTCAATGAAATCGAGGCTAATGGACTGTCACACACTAGTCGGGATTGGCAATGGTTGAACCAATCCTGGTAAAGCTGTTTGATCATATTTATTTCATTGGCAAACAGAGCAATCTCGGACATAATTCTGAATTTCGAGACTCATTCTAGGCCAGAAAAAGTGAGATGAAGTGTAGCATCTCGGCCAGAATGACCTCCAACAGCGGAGTCATGCAACCACCGTAAGATGAGAAGCTTCACATCCGCGTTATCATCCACAACTAGCTTCCCTTTTCTCCGGAGTTTGTTGTTGTTGTAAGTAAAAGCCAGATGGGAAGACGGATTTGTCTTAATTTCCCATAGCAATCTGATAGAATCCATCCAACCATCATGAGCCTGAGATAATGAAATATGTAGGAGATGAGAACAGGTTACCCGAGATAGTGCATCGGCAAAATGATTTTCCTTCCCTTGTTTGTAGTCGATTTCATATGTATAACCCATCAATTTAGATAACCACATGTGTTGGAAAGGTGTGGTGATCTTCTACTCAAGGAGAAACTTAATGCTCTTCCGATCGGTCTTTATGATGAAGAGTTTATGAGCCAAATAAGAACTCCAAACCTACACAGCATATACCACGGTTAACAGCTCCTTTTCGTAAATGGATAAAGCTTTGTGGCGAGGCCCCAAGTCACGGCTAATGAAGCATATGGGATGGTGGTCTTGCATAAGTATCACCGTAATTTCAATATTAGATGCGTCTGTTTCCACTACGAAGGTCTTAGAGAAATCTGGCAAGGCTAAGATAAGGGTTGATGTAAGAGCATCTTTGAGATTTGCAAAAGAATCAACGACTTCATCAGACCAGTAAAACTCATCCTTCTTGAGTAGCTTTGTAAGCGGTTTAGCAATAATACTATACCCTTGAACAAATCTGCAATAATAGTTTGCAAGGCCCAAGAAGCTTTGAAGTTGTTTCTGATTTCGGGGAGTAGGCTACTCCCGAATAGCTGAGATTTTGGTAGGATTTGTACTAAAAACAGATACTGAAATAAAGTGACCCAAATACTCAACAATCGTAGCTCTAAAAGTACATTTGGAGGACTTGAGATATAGCTGTTGAGATCGAAGGATTGTGAAGACCATATCGAGATGTGAAAGATGTGCCTCCCAATCTGGACTGTACACTAGTATATCATCTAAGAAAACTACTAAAGATTTCCTTGCCACATCCTGGAAGAGATGGTTCATCAATCCTTGAAAGGTACAAGGAGCGTTAGTAAGCCCAAATGGCATTACGAGGTACTCGTAATGGTCATAATGAGTCTTAAACGCTGTTTTGTAAATGTCATCCATATTCATCCTGATTTGGTGGAAACCAGCTCGAAAATCCAATTTGGAGAAGAAATGAGAATCCCCCCAGCTCATCTAAAAGAACGTCAAGCAGAGGAATCATATATTTGTCTTTGATGGTCTATTAGTTGAGCCCGCTATAGTCAACACAAAGCCTCAACGATCCATCTTTCTTCTTAACTAGCACGATTGGTGAAGCGTACAGACTCGAGCTGTATTGGATAACACCTTGTTCGAGCATATCCTTAACTACTTTATCGATAACATCTTTTTGGAGGAGTATCGATAAGGTGTGAGATTAATTGGATTTGCTCCTGTTTCAAGAGGAAATTTGTGGCTGAACCCTTCACTGAGTAGTGGTGCCACAAACATATCATCATAAGAGTTCAGTAGTGATCTTAAACGCGGGTCAGAACTCATTTCTGTGCTGGAAGCAGAAATGTGACAAAGTTGAAGCTCTGCATTGTCAATTTATGAGCTCCCAATCACCCTCACTTGGAGCAAGGCAATTTGAGGTGTCTGTAATAGTAGCTTATTCAAGCTACCCTCCAGATTACCTTGCAATTAGTCTTTGTCACTCCTCGTAGAACGTGTTTAATACCGTGAGTTGTGATTCCATTCGAAGATGTGCAATGTCCCACTAAATCGGTCAAATGGGTTGTGAGCCATTGGATTCCCAGAACCAAATCACATCAGTCAAGTGGCAAGTACGAATTTCAGTCAAAAATGTATAACCCTATAATACCCAAGTAAACTCTGAACATTTAAACCTGTATAAAATAGTGTTACCATTTGTGGCAGAAACCGGCATTGGCCTAGTTTGCTCAAGGGAGCAACCTACATCTTTGGCAACATGTAGATCGAGGAAATTGTGTGTACTTCCTGGATCGATAAGAATGTATAGGTGCCTCTTCCCAACTTTTCCTACTACCCTCATACAATTGTACGTAGCCAAACCATTAAGAGCATTGACTAATATTGTAGGTGTGGATTAAGCTTCTTCTTGCCCATGTTCTACTTGTGCAGTAGCAAGAATTTCATCATCATCACTTGAACTGCCATCTTCTTCACCTTCCATGATGTATATTTGAGATCTTTTATGTTTTAGATGATGGCCCAGAGTATATGGCTCATCGCAAAACATACAAAGTCCCTGATTCCATCTTTCCTACATCTATTCATATGAAAAGCGCTTGGTTGATCTCTCAGGGAAGGTTTTAGTGGGGTTGTGGTCGTTTGATTTTATAGATGGGTGTTTTGGAATATCAGGTGTAGGGAGCATGGGTGGAGAACGGGTGTTTCAAATAAAGGATGATGGTGTGGCTTATTTTGTGTAGGGATTAAAGGGAGCTCAAAATGTTTTTAAGGGGTGTTAGTTGTAGGGCTGACTCATGGAGCCGCGCTATGCGAGCAGCTTCTCGGATAGAATGACTGGGAATTGGCGAACATGAAGGGATAAATGTGGGTTCATATTGGTTAAGAAGATACTCAAGGCATGGGGAATGGGTAAGGTTAGACGGGTCAAAGCTTTTTAGATATGTTTCCACCGATTGCTTCAAGTTGACCAACTTCGATAAGGGATCATCGTAGAGATCACCAAACCGGGTGGAAATGGCGACCACATACTCTATCTAGGAGGAAATAAATCGAACCTGGAAGATATATAATGATGGTGTCATTGTAAAGCTTTACCGGTCATATGGAGAGATGCGAGTTGGACTTTAAGTTCCGGAGGAGTTTGATCCAACAAGAAAAATTGTTCGCAACGAAAGATCCACTCATGCTGAGTTGTTACATCGAACATTGGGAACCTGATTTTATGAGTCTCACCGATAATCCACTGGGTAGAACCGGGTGATTATTAGTACCCTGCTCGCTAGAAATCATGAAATTCTGTCCCACGCGATGAAGATCCGGAGGTTTTGGGAATTTTGAGATAAACTCTGATGAGGTAATCGATGCGGAAGAAGATGGAGTATCGATGGGTTGCTTCTGAGGATCTGGTTGCTGAAAAAGAAGCTTCATCAACAACTGTTCCAATTTTTCCACCTAACCGTTGAGCTCTGTTTTTAGCTCATCTGTGTGTTTGCGTTATTCTTCAGCTTGTTGGTTTTGTTGGGTCTTCAAACCCTCCACCTGGTCTCGAATATCGATCATGGACCTAATATCAACCATTGTTCACGATCAGCTGAACGTTAGAGCTCTAGTACCAATGCAATAGATCGGGTCAATCTTAAGATAAAAACCGAATCAGACCTCACCTAGAGATCGAGAAATAGATTCGACAGACAAGAAAGAAAAACATAGTAAGAATGTTCCCTTCGAAGGAGCTGCAGAATGATGAAAATGGCAGGAGATGATGCAGGAAGAGAGGAGAATGAAATATTTTTGAATAATAATTTGTGTGGCCTATAGTCGTACATATAAACGACATATTTTGGTTTGGGCATATCCAACCGGTTTGATTAAAGAGAAATTAAAATGTAGACATAACTGAGTAACCAAATAACCGGTTAACCTGTAGCATGTCTCTTCCCTCAGTTTTTCGAGAAATCAATATTAGGTTATATGTATGCTTGTACAAAGAATTGTATGTTTTTTTCTCTTATTCTCTTCCTTCCAACATTACTTTTAAATTTATTGATTGGTGAATGTTTGATATCCTTGATTCTTGAATTCATCTATTAGGGGTTTTGAAATCGCAATAGCTTAAATGAAGGGTTCTTTCTCTCTCATGCGATTTTCACGCGAATTTTCCAGCTTCTTCTTCGCTGATGGTTCTCTTGTGTTTTCCGTCGTCGATGCGTTCGTCTCTTCAATCTGAAGAGCTTCTGTCATCGATTCTCGACGGTTACCCAAGTTCTTCTTTCAAAAATTTATTTCCTCTCTCTATTTAAAACTAGAATTCGTTTCTTCTCATTCCCCTTCTTCAAACAGTTTTCTACAAAACATAAAATCGCCATGTCTGATTCACTCTCGAAAAAATGCAGGAAATTAACATGCACTCCGATTTGTGTATTCAAGCGATAAATTAAATCCAGTTTTCCCTCATCAGAAAACTGATAAATCCTCGGAAGCAAAACCTCCGCGCTATGATGACCACTTTGTCACGGCTCTGGAGTGTTGGCGAGGCTGTTGTTTCAAGAATTATTGAAGGTAATTAAGTGCAATTCCTTTTTCAATCTGAGGATAGCCTAATCTCGGTTCTTCGGCAAAGCCCATGGTCATTTAACGATTGGATGGTGATTCTTCACAAATGGTCGCCGACAATAATAAAGACTGAATTGAAGAATATTCTGTTTTGGATGCAAATTAGGGGAATCCCTTTATAATTTCTCACCTATCAAATGGTGATGTTTACCAGCGGTACACTCGGAGTTCTCCTCGAATCTAACTTCAATGTAGAGGGGGCTCACCGTGTTGAATTAGTCCGCGTTTGAATTCTAACCGATGTCGATTTTCCTCTCCGATTTCAACGACTCTTTAAATATGAAGAGGATGAAGTGATTTTGCGATTCCGGTATGAGAAACTTCGCAATTTTTGCATAAAGTGTGGATTGATTACCCATGATGCTTTGGAATGTGTTGTGGCCGATGTACCTCCTCCTCCTACAGATGATTCCGATTCAGATCATGATTCTAGTGATAATGAAGACGGTGAGCCTCCTCTGGGTTTTTCGAAAAATCGCCTCTTGGAATTTGGTCCAACTGAGAACTTGCCGTTTGAAGACGACAACTCTTCTAATGTGAAACGCCATAAAGGAAACCCATCAAATCTTTTCAGGTTTGTCGAAAAATTATAAAAATCCGGATTGCATAGGAAGATTATATGTTTTTGTGGAATGAATGAAATTACAAATGTTAGATTCGATTATGGGATAACTCTTAATACGACATTAAGGAATGGTAGAATTTTAGATAATATTCATTGAATTCTTTGGGGCCGATTTGTTTCGGATTTTAATGTCTTCAAGAAGATCTGATTCAAGGTAGAGTTTGATAATGGTGAATGTTTAAGTATAGGTGAAGGTTTGGTGGGCCTCATTTCACCCGACAAAGAATGAATATTGCATTTTGGAACTGTTGGAGTTTGGGAGGATCTCTTGTAGTTCGACACCTTAAGGGAATAAAGAGAGCTTATTCCCCGGACATACTCTTCTTGGTAGAAACTAAGAACAATAATAATTTAATTCACGTTTTAGCTACTACTATAAACTATGAATGTGTATTATGTGTCCCTCCGAAAGGTATTGGAGGTGGCTTAGCTTTACTATGGAAATTTTTTGTTGTTGTTTCAATTGTAAGTGCGGATGAAAAACTTATGGATTGTAAAATCAAGAATAATGGATTTGATTTCTACTTGTCATGTGTATATGAGCACCCAATCTATAAATCTAGACATAATCTTTGGGAAAGATTGCAACGAATCAAAATTTTACGGAAAGATCCATGGTTAATGTGTGGAGATTTTAATGAAATCCTACGCTCCAATGAAAAAAGGGGGGCCATTGAGAGGACCATTAAATCTGATTGATTTTCAACAAATGGTATGTAGTTGTATGATGTCAGATTTGAAGTTCATCGGAAAAAGGAACAATCATTTGATTCAAAGTTGGTTAGATAGAGCTATAGGTAATGAAAAATGGAAATCTCTTTATCCTGCCTCTATTGTTCAATATTTAGATTTGTTAGATTTTGATTATAGACCGGGAATAATAAAG
This sequence comes from Pugionium cornutum, assembly GCA_018901935.1. Classification (NCBI taxonomy): domain Eukaryota; kingdom Viridiplantae; phylum Streptophyta; class Magnoliopsida; order Brassicales; family Brassicaceae; genus Pugionium; species Pugionium cornutum. Next base: position 37,878,263 of record CM032163.1, read on the forward strand.
ATCAATCGAACCTCAGAATATGGGAGAAAGTTGTTCTGATATGATCCCGGATGGATAAAACATCATGATTTTTTTTCGAATGTTGTGAGGACCTTTTGGACTAATAATCCACAACAAACAAATTCATCCTTACTTTTCAGAATGCAAGCTTGCCGCAAAAAATGTCTCACTGGAGGAAGAATTCTTTCATAAACACTAATAAGCAAATTCATGAGCTTACCTCTGCGTTAGATTCAGTTCAAACATATCATTTTTCTGATTTAGCTACAATTTCTTATTTGAAGAAAGAATTAGTTGAAGCATATGTTGAGGATGAAAAATATTGGAAAATTAAGAGTAGGGATCAGTGGTTGAAAGAAGAAGATAGGAATACAAAATACTTCTATATAGTTACAGAAAAAAATTCAAGGTCAAGGAATAATATTATTTCAATTAAGAATTCTTCTGGTGATGATTTGTTTGGTAATGATACTATTGCTCTTGAAGCTCAGACATATTTTTCAGAATTATTTCAGACATCGTGTCAAGGAACATGGAATTGATACTTCAGAATGTAAGGAATATGTCTTTAATGATATGCATACGGAGTTTACAAAATCAGTTTCAAAATCTGAAGTGTTGGACGCTATACTATCAATAGGGGCAAATAAAGCCCTCGGACCATATGGTTTTTCAGCTGCTTTCTTTCATCAACATTGGAATACTGTCGGAGATGTAGTTTTTGAGGAATTTGAAAAAAAATTTCAAACAGGAACTATGATTTCAGATTTCAATCACAAATATTTGTCTTATTCCAAAGAAAGAAACTCTAATAGCTATGTTAGATTTTCGACCTATATCTCTTTGTAATGTCATTTACAAAGTGATATTGAAAATTATGGTTTTCCGACTAAAAAAGATTCTTGATACTATCATCTCTGAAAACCAAGCAGCTTTCATTCCTGGGATATTAATTATTGATAATGTCCTCATCGCTCATGGAGCTTTGCACTCTTTACGTGTTCAAAATATTTGTCATACATCCTTTATTGCTATTAAAACTGATATCAGTAAAGCATATGACCATATTGGATGAAATTTTTAGAGGGTGTTCTTTTGAGGAAAGGATTGTCATCCCAATGGATTCATTGGATTATGCAGTGTGTCACCATGGTTTCATTCTCAGTTCTCATTAATGGAAGTTCCTACGGCAATTTTTCTCTTTGTCATGGACTAAGACAAGGTGATCTCTTATCACCTTATCTATTCATCTTGTGTGTAGATGTGTTAAGTGCTATGCTCCACAATGCAGAACGAAATTTCCAGATTCAACCCCTAAGAATCTCTCGTAATAGACATACTATTTCCCATCTTTTATTTGCTGATGATTCCCTTTTCTTCATTAAAGCATATAGAAGAAATGTTATGAATCTACAACATATCTTCCAAGAATATGGTCGAGTTTCATGACAGTTTATCAGCATGGAAAAGTCGTCAATTATCTTTGGCAATAAAGTATTCCAACATACTAGATCATATGTTCATCAAATGTTGGGGCTCACAAAGTTAGGAGGAGGTGAAAAATATTTGGGCCTACCGGAACATTTTAGTCGTAATAAAAGATATATGCTTAAATATGTTGCTGATAAAGTTTCTTCTCGGATATCTGGATGGCAACCAAAATTTTTATCAACAGCCAGGAAGGAGATTTTAATCAAAGTCATGGCTTTTGTAATGCCTGTTTATTCGATGAATATTTTTAAATTACCAAAGGAAATAGGCAAGTTGATTAACAAAACATTAATGCGATTCTGATGGGGATCCTCTGAATATAAACGAAAAACTGCATGAGTTTCTTGGAAGAAGATGGCTCGTCCTAAATTGTTAGGTGGATTGGGATTTCGTGAAATCCAGGAATTTAATCAAGCGCTATTGGCTAATCTATGTTGGAAAATACTTAACAAACCAAAATGTCTTCTCTCAAGGATTTTAAAGAACATATTTTGCATAAATAGTGATCTTTTATATGCTAAAACAAGCTCTCGTTCATCTTTTGGTTGGTAATCAATATTGTTTGGACGAGAGTTATTCTGATCCGGTCTTCAGCGAAGTATTGGTACGTCTACCGCCATAGGGAGTTTAAGTTGGTTACCTATTTCACCTCCACAAGCTCCAAAATTGTTGCCTTATACAAATTCTCTTCCGAAGGTCAATGCCTTTATCGATAAGATGATCATCACTTTCTCTATAAAATATTTCTTCCATCAGACAAAGTTCAGGATGGTTGGTATTGGAAATATACCGCAAACATAGTATATACGGTTAAATCTGGTTATCGACATGTGGTTGATCTCATTCATAATGATTCAGGCATATCTCAGCCGATTCTTTCTAATCATCATGATTTAACAAAAGTTATCTGGACTCTAAAAAAGATTCCCCCAAAAATAATATATTTTCTATGAAGGTTGTTATCCAAAGCATTACCTTTAAAATCATATCTATTTCGCCAGAAGATCATTGCTGATAATACTTCTATGAGATGTAGCGATGTTGAAGAAATAGAGGTTCACAATTTTTTCTCTGCCCTTATGCTCAGATGGTTTGGCGGAAAATGGGTATTTCAACTACAGTTATTTGTGATCCAAGTACGAATATCCAAGACAATATCATATTTCTAATTGCAAGTTATGGTCTCTTTGATTTAAATTCTTTTTCAAAAGTATCTACCTGTATTTACCTTATGGCGATCATGGAAAATGAAAAATGATTTTATCTTTAACAACAAAGATATTCCGGTGGATACATTGATACAAAGAAACTTTCAGGATGTTCGGGAATGGATCAATCATATGGAATCAGTGGAAATGAATCAAATGTCAACTGCAAATCACACTATTGGAAAACAATGGAAAGTGCCACCACAAGCATGGGTTAATTGTAATTATGATGCTGCTGATAAGGATGGATCTCATCATTCAGGTGTAGGATGGATTATTCGAGATGAGAATGGCTTTTTTCTACATACTGACATGGATAAATTTCAAAATCGTTATATAGTTATTGAGGCAAAATTTTTGGCACTAATATGGGCTTTACAAACAACATGATCTTTGGACTATTATTATGTCATCTTTGAAGGGAATAATTTGACGCTGAGCAACTTACTTAATTATAAAATCGTTAATCTTCGTATGAATCATTACATTCAGACAATTCATCAAGGATTCGGAAATTCGAGTCAATCCAATTTCAAGATCAACCACGTTCCTCCAATCAAGTAGTTGATGCTTTAATGTATTCTTCTATCAAATCAAATATTTTGTAAACAATGATATTTCCATTCAATAAAATTGATGTTGGGGAAAAAAATCGCAATAGCTAAAACAAGCGACTAGTATTTTTTTGCCTCTCGACACTCGAGTTCCTATTGAGACTCGAGTTTATTCGAATTCAGTTTTATTAGTGATTTTATCTTATTACAAAATTAGTTAGATTTTTAGTATATTGTAAAGATTTTAGTTTCATAAAAAATAATCGATTTGGAAGTTTTTGCATGAGATGGTTCTCTAAATAATTTGGGGTTTTTGCAAGAGATTGTCATTGGGGTTTTTTTCAATTTTAGAAGACAGTTTCAAATCGAACATCTTTAAATCGGATGAGAACGAAAATATCGAATGAGATCTTATCACTCTTATTATTATTATTATCAAATGATATTGGGTCAATGGTGTGCTTATTGTTGTTATGATTGCCTAACAATATCACACAGTAAAACAAAAGAGACAAAAGAACATAGAGTGTCTTTCTTTTTAGAGCAGAAAAACATGATCAGTATCCATCAGTTTGATTGTTTTCCTTTACCCTTTACAGTCCAGAAATAGTTACATACATGCATGGTATGCAATACAAAATGAAGTATTCTGTCTTGTAGAATAATTTGCTACTGACATTTAGTCTCTTACTGTCTTGGAAATGGATTTTTCCAGATATCCGGTCTCCTAATTTTTGGATACTTATTAAAAGCCAGCAATTTTTTATTTTCATCATAAAATATTACATTAATACCACTCATAAATATTGTTTCGAGATACCCAACACTATTTTCGATATCCGACGAAATCGGATATTTTGAAATATCTCTGACGGCTTCTTGAAATCGATGAAGATTATTCGTACTATGAGATTTCGAGGTCGAATAATTAGACTAATTCTGGTTTGGATCGGACTCGATATTTGAAAATACGAAATCCACATCCAACATATAGCATCACTTCTTCTTTGACTATTTGGCTGATGGAGGCATAGAAAATGTCTTCCCCATCACGGTAGACAATATTACTACCAATACTTCACCATAGGATATTAAATATGCTAATAGTATTATATATAACGATTTGTTAAATATATATTGAAGTTACTTTATATTTGTATTCATTATTTTCAATTTAGAGTTTAATTTTTTTTATTAAAATATAGTTTTAATGTATTTTAATCTTAAATTTGTGCTATTATTGAAAATTTAAACTAATGATACTATTTTTAGAACAAAAACTTAAAAAGTGATATTTTAGACATTTGCCCTATTAAATATGCTAATAGTATTATATATAACGATTTGTTAATATTTTTTTTAGTTTTAGCTATTTAAATATGCTAATAGTTTTATATATAAAAATTTGTTAAATATATATTGAAGTTACTTTATATTACGTTTTGAATAGTTTTATTAACTATTTTTTAAAACCTTATTGTAAATCAATTTCAAAAATATAATTCTTTTTGTTATATTAGTAAAAGAAGTAAATATAATAAACAAATATACTAAAAGATGTTAAACTGTTTGACAATAGGTTTAGTACATATAATAATTTAATGAAAATATGTTTTATAAAATTTAAAAAAAAATATGCTAAAAACAATTTAAATAATATAACATGTGATAAAATATAAAAAATATTTTATTTAATAGATTAGATAGCTGAGATATTTTGCAATCTCTACAACAGCCACAAAAAAGAAAGAGCTTCGAAGCAACAAGAACGGAGTTCACAATAGCCAAACATAAAGCCTGTGTCGGTTCGGTTTTAGCTTGGAATTTTAGATTTCTGGTTTTATTATACCATTCATAGACCCCAAAAATTCAGACCGGTTAATTCATCAGACTTGCAAAATCATAACCGGTTTTAAACCCATCCTTATGTAAGACTCAGACAAACCAAAATGATCATGAGAAAACAAAGCCAATATACATAAAACGCCTAATCTAGCTAGCGAGCTTCTGGGCATTCTTGACTGCTCCTACATAAAAGTGCAATCTCCATAGCATTACTTTGTCCTAAAGAAAACACAGTTACGTAATGAAATGCTGTTAATGTTCCACTTTAACTTACTAGCAACAGAGAATCTAGTTAACTATGTAGTTATTGTCTCTTACCACTTTATCCAGGTTGACTATAACTTGATCAGAGCATTCTTTACTGGATGTTTTGTAGTGGTTTCCTACTATTTTAGCGATTCGACCAAGATTTCTTTCAGGTAACTCCTTGATTGATTTCTCAAGATCCCTCTTTTCACCAGGAGACATAGGTCTGTTTTAGAAGAAGTTAACGGCAATACAATTAGTAACCAACCAAAGAGGAATGTTTGTATCAGATATGGAAGACTCTATCGTGCTTATCACATAACAGCACAAAACAGAAAGGGGATATTAAGCAACACTATACCTGCAAGTGGCCACCACATCGTCAAGGATTTCATCGAGTTGTTGCTGCATATTCTCCAGCTTTCAAGGCACATGAAGTAGCTATTTAGATCTTTAATCTTTGTGTGAGCTAAAAATGATAATGAGGAACATATGTTGTGTAAATTCGAAAAGAAAGTTCATTACCTTGGAAAGCAGGACATTTGTATACTGGGACGTTATTTTCTTGACAATATCAGGGTCAGATCTCAGAAGTAATTGTACATCATCTTCCTAAGGTAACAAATGTGAGAGAGAAAAAGAAAATCACAAAAACATTCTGCTAGAAATGAAATTTTATCATGGAAAGTTGAAACAATGTATATTTCAATCAAGCAATAGGATAAAAAAAAGTATAAGCAAAAGACATACTGTTGCCCCTCCAGATTCTTCAGGAACAAGAGACTGTAAAATACTCGGTGAAGATGATGGACAATTTTTCCCCAGCTGAGAAATTAGGTACATGGACCATACACGTTGTTGCATCTGCGATTCACAAATTGCATCACATTGAATAATAATGCTCTTTGATCATACTAGTATGAACAATAAACGTAGAAATCTGATGTACCTCATCAACTTCTGGAGTTAGATTCCTTACGCATTGCCTTAACAAGAGATTCAAATTATCTTTCTTGAGATTTGACATCCCAATTCCTATTGCGCTGTCAGAAGAGTGGCTCACAGTGGGTCGTTGATCACAAATTGAGATCCTCTCTTCTTGAGACAAAAGCTCAGCTACTTGAGATCTATAATTACCAAAAGAGTCTGGTCTGACTTTTTGGGTTTCAGGTGAAGGAGACGATCCTGCTGCTCTTTTAGGCATAGCTTCAACAGACACTGTAGTGTACACACAGAGCTCAAATCAATGGAAGCATACAATATGAGGAAAAACAACAAGTCTTGATAAAAAAAAACATCACACATAGAGCCACATTAATCAAAAGCATACACACAAGAACTAAAAGCTAATATTTTGATGAGCAATATCAAAGTTATGATCTCCATGGACCAACGAATCTGTTACGATCTGTTTCTGTTCTTTCGTAATATCGCACACGATTTCCAAAAGAAATACAATATTACCAAAAGATAGACACAAAACCCTTGAGAGAATGTTAATGGAGTCTCTCGTCTCTTCATCTCAATACAAAACTTCACTGATTTCTTAGCTACCCTCCCCTCTCTCCTTCCTGTTACATATTTTCCTCTCTCTTCCCCAATTCCCTAACTTAAGTGGTTCTTGTCACCTTGGGAGAACCCACTTACTCTCCCAAGGTTTTCTTTTGATTGGACTTCTCAAGTCTTTTAGGCTTTAGTTCTCTTCTTGTATTGATAAAGTAACAATAACATGCAACTCCAAATTTTGAAAATTAATGATACAGAAACACCAACATAGACCGTAACAATAACATGCAACTCCAAGACTAGAGAATTTAGAACCCTTTGAAAGCTACTGCAGAATTATTGTGAACATAACATATTTATCATTTCAAGAGTATGTCTCGATTACACATGTTTCAATCCAAAATTTTTACGAAACAAGAAAAAAATCGCGGGATTCTTGAATTTTTCTCTGTAACATCGGAAGAATAAAAAAAACTCTGGGATAAATAAAAACTCGAATTTTTACATGAAACAAATAAGAAAATAGTGAAACACTGGAGTATCGGAAATAACGCCCCGCAATAAGGAAAAATAGGTTAATGCAACGGAAAATAGGAATTAAGAGGAAGAATAACGGATACGGAAACTCACCGGTAAATCACGGTGCCGGAGATTATTGTCTGCTGAAACAGCCAGCGATTGGAGTCGATGGCGAAGAAGAAAAGGTTAAAAAAGAAACTCCAAAGTCCGAACTGAACCGTTTTGGGATTTATATTGAACACATGCGTCGTGGGTCACCACAAAGCTTACGTTAGCGAAGTCTATCTGGGCCTAGTATTATTAAACAGGCCGTTTTGAAACAGTACGGACCTCTAACCATTTTTCAAATGTTCGATTTATGGGTGTAAATACATATTTTATTATTTAATAAATTTAAATTTCACACATAAATTTTATTTTCGTGTTATTTCATACATTATCCGTTAACGACATTCACAATATATTAATTATAGCTAATATATCTGTCATGTATAAATCGACCTAGGATTAAATTATAAAACAATAAATTTATTCAAAACGATATCTTTTTAAAAAACATTAAATGTAAAAAAAACAAAACGTAAAATGACATCGTTTTAAATATTGATAAAACAATGTCGTTTTGAATAATGATAAAACTATGTCATTTTGAATACTAATAAAATGATATCATTTTGAATATTGAAAAACAATGTCATATAAATATTGATAAAATGACATCATTTTGAATAATTATATATGAAATAGAGCAAAAAATCAAAAATTTATGTATGTAGATTTGGTCTATAAACTATCAAACGTGCCTATAGTCTTTAGACTCATTTTGAAAAGTACGTCCTCTAACCAATTTCCAAATATTTGATTGACCTTAAACTTGGGAATTCGAATATTTTGTTCGGTTTTGATCGGTTATTTTTTGTTTCAATTTTTTGATTGGAAAGATTAAAAATTTATTCGATTATTTCTATATTTTGGCTCAATTTTGATTCGATTATACCTTGGTTTCACTCAGTTTGGTTCTTAAATTTAGAAATAAAAAATAACCGAAATTAGTTTGGTTAACCAAAACCAAAAATAACCGAATAACCAAAAATAAACGAAAAAACTAAAAAATAACTAAAAACAAAAAAAATTACCCAAAATAACAAAAATAACCAAAATATTCGAAACCGAAAATAATTTAAGTTTTCAAATATTATTTTGATTTTTGATCCGTTCATTTATTAAATAATAACAATGATTTTTTAAAATAATATATCTTTGGTTAATTGTATACAATTAAATACAAAACCAAATCAAAATTTGATTTAGGTTTGTTTCATTAGATTCTAATTATTTTTGCATGTTAATTGACCCATATTACACCACTTGAGCAATTGGTATCTGACTGGCTTTCACTTTGACTTCTAACGAGCACCTGTGTGGATTTGCCGCTCATATTTTCTTTTCTTTTTTTAATTTGGTATTTCAAAATGGGGGGATCCATTTAAAAAAAAATATTCAAAACAAATCATTTTTTATAACTTGCAATCCTTCGAAGTTTTACTGTCGACACACTATTTGTAATAATAAATTATTTTGAATTATTTAAATTAGATCATATATTATTTTGATTATAGAAATGAATGCTAATATATATATTAATCATTACCTAATTTATATAGTTTCCAATGAAAGATATATATTATTTTTAAGTTGATTATAAAGAATATCATAATCATACTAGAGCGATAAAGTTTTAAAATATACAAATTAACAACCTAAACTATGGGTCATCTCGTTCCTATAACTTATATTTATATTAACTAGATATTATACCATGCTACGTACGTACGGAATATTTTTCTAATTTGTATTATTATTTTTATTATTTTATAAAAAATTGATATTTTAAATATATTAATTAATTAGAATATTTTATTTTGAAAATTAATCAAAAAATTTTCTTTCGTAAATAGTAACACAAACACTAGTAAATAAAAATACAAACACATATCAGTTTTTTAATTTTTATAGTGAATTTTTCATTTTTATATTGCATGTTCTGATAAAAAATTTTTAGCAAGTTTAAATGAATCATAAATTTCTAACAATTATCAAATTTTAGAAATCATATAATTTTGAAAACACGTAGATTGAGATATTATAGACATAACTTTTTGTCGAGTAGTAGCATTTCAAGACCTATAAGTGTATTATTTTTGTTAAAATTTTAGGTTTTCCAAGTGAATAAGTCTAACCAATATATTTTTTATTTACATAAATTTTCGTCAAACTTCTCGAAAATGGTAAAAATATGAAGGTGATCAGAACAATGTGAAGTTTTTGATGTCATGATTAACTTTTATGTATTGTTTGCAAAGTTTATATTTGACAATGAGGAGTTGTCGGTTTTATAGAGTTAGGTAATTGAAACTCATTATTATGAGGATAGTGGTCAATAAAATCTGAGATAGTGGTATGAAAAAAACGATAATTTTATTTTAATTATTTAAATGGTTAGAAGACATTAAATAGTATAAAACTATGATAATGTCTTTAATTGCTTAAAATGATAATTACTCTCATATCATTATTTTATAACTTGTTATTTTCTGTGAGATGGATAGTTTTATAAACTACAATAAATTCCGTCTATTTTGTAACTATATTTTGAGATAGTGGTATATAAAAAACAAAAAAATTTCTTAATTGTTTAAATGGTTGTAAGATTTGTTTAAAGTGAGAATTGCTAACATGTCAATATTTTAAAATTTGTTAATTTAGATAACATGGGTAGTTTTAGAAGTAATAATGAATTTCTTTTATTTAGTTCGACTTTATTCGTTTACTTTAATTGTGTAGTTTTTTTGTCACGATAATTGTGTAGTTTTATAACATATTTGTCACAAATTTTCGTACTTGTACAGTGGTTGAAATTTATATTTCGTATGTTATTGTTATTAAAAACATGTTATCTTTTTTACATTGTAAACATATATTGATAAACAAATATATATATATATATATATATATATATATATATATATATATATATATATTCTCTATATTTTCAAATCATATTATTATGCTTTCTCGGTAATTTATGCAATCAACTCTATACTAAATAAAAAAATTTTAAAAATAGTACGAAACGATTAAACATTAAACATATATTTTTCTACTTTGTTTTAATAATGTCACGTGTCATCATGGTGGTAGAACAATTTCTTTTTGTTTAAGTGGACACTCTGAGATGTTTCAAATTTTTTTTCATCTTTGTGTCAACAATGTCCCGTGTCATCATGGTACAACTAATTTTTTTGCTTATGTGGACACAGAAGCCTCAAACTTCTAAATTTATTAGTATAGATATCTAAAATTACTAATTGTTTAAATTTAATTTTAATTAAAGTTTGATTACAATAAACTATTTTTAGAAGCTTTGAGGACATACAAAACTCACCGCCTATACTATTTGTAACAATCAATTATTTAAATTCTATCATAAATTATTTTATATAAGTGTTTGACGTATACCCCATGAAAAAAACCATCCCGTTAAAAGAAAGAGAATTTGCGATGTATATCACAATTGTTACATTTAATTTGCGATCTATCACTTTAACATTTTGTACACTATACAAAATTTAAAAACCCTATGCTACACTTATGTACCTATGCCGCTATATTAAAGTAGCGGTGATCTTTTTTCGATACGCTGTTAGTAAAGCATATATGCATATTATGATAAAAGAGAAAATTTTTACGGCTATATCTCTTAGTTACTGTGTAAAAGGAAAAAAATTAAAATTTGAATTTCTCATCTTCTTCTTTGTTTTTACTTTATCACAGGCTCGTTTTCTCTCAAAACTACATGCAACTTTTCGTCATAAACTACACCCGCCTTTTACCAAAAATCGTGTCGATTCACCAGAATAATCACGTCTGTTATCGCGTCTGTTAGCCGAAACATCTATCGCCTATAATTACCTGCGATTCAACACTATTACCAGTTAAAAGTTGAAGGAAATTTGAGGCTCAATTGTCTTCTCAGCGAACACAAATGGTAATCTTCCTAATATTCTCTCCCATTTTTAATTTTGCAACGCATGCATGATTTTATTGTTGATTTTACTTAAGATTTATGGTTATTGTTTATATTTAGGACATATAATCGCAATTAATGGAGTGACTATTTGCTGCCGGACACGAACCAGTTGGCGAAAGGGTGAACTCATATCACAAAACAAAAAGAATAGATGCTATCCTTAATGCATTGTCTGAGGATTAGGTTGAATACCTTCGCAATTTGTGATTGGTCAAGTTATTGGTACTATCAAAAAACTCTCATACTCGAGAAGTTTTGGGCAATTTATGATTACTCGTCAGCTTAAAATATCCAAAAAGCATGAGATTTGGTTTTTGTTCGCCGGCAAACCAGTGAGATTTTCCCTTAGGGAATTTGCAATCATCACTGGACTCCCATGCAGCAAGTTTCCTAGTAGGTCGAAAGAGAAGAAAAAGTATCCAATTAAGGAGAAACCATATTAGCCCACTCTTTTTGGAAATCTTCAAACATACACCGTCGACCTCGCGATCAAGATGTTCAAGAAGAAAACGGTGACGGATAAAGATTTTTGGATTAAATATGCGTATCTTGCAATTACTGCATCAATTCTAGTTCCGACATCTCACATACCCAAGATTGACAAGACGCATGTGGAACTTATAAGAGACCTTGATCACTCCTTTTTTAATATCCATGGGGGAGATTGACGTTCGACTTGGTTGTATCCAACATCAAGAAACGCGATGTATTGGCGCTATCTCAGAGTACACTAGCGATACAGAGTTTTTCTATTATATACAACTTCTTATGTTACAAGCTGTTCGAGCCCTTACTGAATCTGTCCAAGTTAATGAGTCATCCTCATCCGACACCGAGAATGACGATGAGGACATGGATAACACCAAAATGCCAACAAACTAAACAAAGAAAAAGAAGTTGAGTTTGACACAGGGGATTGTGAGGGTATTTTTAGACATTCCACTGAAATGCATATAATCGCTTAGTTTGGTTGCTGAATAGGGATGCTAGTAATTGAATTCTTACATTCTTAAATAAGTTATTATTAGGTATATGACTTGTTAACACTCTAAATTATATGAGAAGTTGCATATCATAGAATATAGACAATTATAATTCTTTATGTATCGTTTAACATAAATGTTATATGGTAAGATGTTTTTTAACAGTTAAGTATACATTTAACTCTCTATTTTTGGCAAGTGTTTGTCGATTGCATTATAGCTGATTCTTGTCCGATACCCATAAATGAGTCGGGTCTTGGATAGTCTGATGATGAAGAGGATGAGAAGGTTAACTTATAAGAGACCTTGATCACTCCTTTTTTAATATCCATGGGGGAGATTGACGTTCGACTTGGTTGTATCCAACATCAAGAAACGCGATGTATTAGCGCTATCTCAGAGTACACTAGCGATACAGAGTTTTTCTATTATATACAACTTCTTATGTTACAAGCTGTTCGAGCCCTTACTGAATCTGTCCAAGTTAATGAGTCATCCTCATCCGACACCGAGAATGACGATGAGGACGTGGATAACACCAAAATGCCAACAAACTAAACAAAGAAAAAGAAGTTGAGTTTGACACAGGGGATTGTGAGGGTATTTTTAGACATTCCACTGAAATGCATATAATCGCTTAGTTTGGTTGCTGAATAGGGATGCTAGTAATTGAATTCTTACATTCTTAAATAAGTTATTATTAGGTATATGACTTGTTAACACTCTAAATTATATGAGAAGTTGCATATCATAGAATATAGACAATTATAATTCTTTATGTATCGTTTAACATAAATGTTATATGGTAAGATGTTTTTTAACAGTTAAGTATACATTTAACTCTCTATTTTTGGCAAGTGTTTGTCGATTGCATTATAGCTGATTCTTGTCCGATACCCATAAATGAGTCGGATCTTGGATAGTCTGATGATGAAGAGGATGAGAAGGTTAACACTATGGTTAGATTGATTGGTGAGAAGTTTCAGTTCTCCAAAGACATGTTTGTTGGTGGTGTTACGGAGGTGGATTTGGTTAGGATGCGAGATGAAGAGAAGGAGAAAAAAGAGAGGAAGGAAAAATTTAAGGAGAAGCGATTGCTGAATCTCGGCAACCTTCCAGTTCTGAGCAATCAAATTTATCTACTCATGTAGATGTGCAACGTATTGAGTATGTCGTGGTTACCAAGTTTAAAGACGATGTGAGTATCGTAGATACGAAGTTCACACAATTGATGGAAAAGGTCAAAGCCCTTGAGGATTTAGCGGCGGGCTAGGCAGCATAATTGAAAAAGCAATTGATGAGAAGGTTTCAAGGATGCATGAAGTTCTTATATCATTCATGAAATTATTGAGAAATTCACACTAAAAGGTATAAGAGAACCCAAAGTTGGTGATGAACAGAGAAATGACAATATTAACATCAGTAATGTTTGTATAAATTCTGAAGGATTGGCAGTGAGACACAATAAAACAAGTTAACAAGAACTCAATCGGAAGCAAATGACGCAATCAACGTCGTACTGAGTTCCCTTAATGTAGAAACCGATGATGAAGTTTGTATCTATGTATTTCAAATTGGATTTCTCCATTTGCAATTGCATATTTATGTATTAGTATTCATGTTTGTTGTATTTAATAGAATGCTAGACATGTGAACCAAACTCCGGTCCAATCCAGGATTGTCACACAAGAAGAAACCGACATGGTACGTTTGTATATTTTTTTAATTTCCTTACCTAAAGTGCTCGTTAAAAACTATATTAGTGCAGATAAACCAATCCTCTCTACATACAAGGCTCTCATCGTTCTCGATTGGATTATCGTAGGAAGAAACAAGGATCGAGAAAGAGATCATGTACTATCAACTAGTTCATCAGACTAAACCATATTTGATGGTCAGACCGAACGACATTCCTCAAAATGGTATACACGTTGATTTTGCTGTCACTTCGTTGCTTCTTATATAGGCGCATGCAATTATTGGATTTGAAGACTGCAAATGTATCATACCGGAAGAGAATGCCAGTTAGTCGACTAAGAGGAGAGGAATGCCAGTTAGTCGACTAAAAGGAGAGGAACACTATTTAGTCGACTAAAAGGAGAGGAAACGCCAGTTAGTCGACTAAAATGAGAGGAACGCCAGTTAGTAGACTAAAAAGAAAGAAACGCCAGTTGTTCCCATGGAATCCCAAAGACTTGCTGTTTTGTTTTACGAAGAATTTTTTGATGGAAATTGAAAACTTCCATGAATTTTATGATGTTTAGTATCGATTATTGGCGAACTTTGTGAATGTTACTTTGTACCACCACATGACTTTACCAATGTCTTTTTTCTTCTCATGTTTATTAAGATATCTATTTTATTACTTGTTAGATAAACCGTTCATTTTATACTTTCTAGAACTAGAATTGATCATTATTATTATCATCCAAACTAATTATTTCATGTTAATTTTTGTGTGTTTTTGGTATTTTTTACTTTGAATAGGGACATGTGTCGTTGTGTAAACGACATCCATGTTATGAATTGTAGTTATTACTATTGTTATAATCCAATTTTTTAATTGGATCAGAAATCGATATAAATTAGTAGTTCCGAAAGTTCAATTTTATTTAGTAAACAAATCGTACGGTTCATACATATGTGTTTGGAATCAAAGGTACGACTATTATTAGAGTCCAAAATTGTAGGTGCATCAGAAATTGATATAAATTGATATTTCAACTATTGTTAGAGTCCGACCTTTTAGTTGCATTAGTGTGAAAGGGCAAAACTTTTTTTTTTAACAAGGCGTACATAGATCTATACATTTCAGTCTTTTGGGTTTTAAAGTAGAATAATATAAAATATTATGGACAAAAAAACATGGTCACCCCAGATGACCCACATCACAACGACTGCAAAACAAAACAAAATATTCTTCGCCTGATTGTCCTTTCAACTCTGATACTATCCACATTAGATAGGCATTTTGCAGATAGCATGGTTATGACCAAAGCCACCGCATTGACTACACAAGGTAAAACGCTTTTTTTACTCCCCCTTTAATCAAAGCAAAGTCATTGGGGTAAAAAAATTTGTATCAGCTAAAAATTATTTTGAATGTTATGAAATTGTTTAACAATTTTTTAGACGATAACAAATTATTTTAAAGTGAAAATTTTTACTTTGAACTCCCCATGCGATAAGATACGTTGTTTATGTGGTCGTCCCGGGGGTCGCCTTGTTGCAGGTGGGAGTAAGTTCAATTCAGATAGTGGATTACCCAACTGATGCGTGTTCACAACACCTAGTACTGGGTAAATATTTCTCGCATATTCCATCTTGCAATTTATAGATGATAATTCTTCGGCAGACTAGTGAGTCAATCCTCATCTTTGTTCGCACCGCTGTAGCCACTACATGTGAAAAGGGAATCTTAAGAATTTGAAACTCATCGAAGGAACAAGTTTTTTCTTGTAGATCCACATGGTGCGATCCACCATCTTTATTCTGAATCTCAAATTCGTTTGTGTTTATTCGACACACTTCGAAAGCTGTCGACCTCTCAAAATTCTTGTTGATTATTTCCTAGACTTTGGGCATGAGAGGACTTGTAACCCCGTTGGAAGCATCTTGCCTTTTTGAAAACCAACATGTAAAGGTTGGTCTTATGTATTCGATCAGAGGGATAATGGAAAACCAACATGTAAGGGTTGATCACCCAACTGATGTGTGTTCAAAACATCCGCTACTGGGTAAACATTTCTCGCATATTCCATTTTCCAATTTGTAGATGATAATTCTTGGCAGACTAGTAAATCCACCCTCATCTTTGTTCGCACCGCTACAACCACTACATGTGAAAATGGAATCTTAAGAATTTAAAACTCACCGTAGGAACAAGATTTTTCTTGTCGATCCACATGGTGCGATCCACCATCTTTACTGTGAATCTCAAATTCGTTTGTGTTTATTCGACACACTTCGAAAGCTGTCGACCTCTCAAAATTCTTGGTGATTATTTCTTGGACTTTGAGAGTGAGAGGACTTGTAATCCCGTTGGAAGCATCTTGCCTTTTTGAAAACCAACATGTAAGGGTTGATCTTATGTATTCAATCAGAGGGATAATGGAAAACCCTCGGGCTTCATTTAAAATTTCATTTAAGGATTTTGCTACGTTGCTCGTCATTATATTGTACTTTAATCCCTTGAAATGCGATCGCGCCCAATGCTCTAACCCGACATCCAAGAGATATCCCGCATAATTAATGTCAAGCTCTTTTATCTTATTGAAATGTGAATAGAACTCTGGTAAATTATACGCTTGTGCTGCTCTGGACACTAGATAAGCAAGGTGTTTCTTTTTGAATGCGGTATGGACGTTTCTTTGGAGATGTACAATACAAACACAATGGCTAATGTTATGATACACCTATAATTAACAGATAACCCGATTAGTTTCACTATAACATACACTGATACGGTTACAGTTTATATTACCAGATATGAATTTTTCAATATGGTTGTAAAATAAACAAATAAACAAGCTAACAATTAAAAATTGTTACCATATGTGAAATTTTACCTATATTTTACAGATAACCAAATTATTTTCACGATAATATTTTAAGTTATAGTTACAATTTATATTACATGAAGAGAAATTTCAATATGGTTGTAAATTAAACAAGCAAACTAGCAAACAAGTAAAAATATATTACCTTACGCAAACCTGTGTAGATTGAATTGTGTCGATCAGATACAAAAATTGTCTCCTGCTCATCTAGAACAACACTTACTAATTTTTTGAAGAACCATTCCCAAGATTTGTCGTTCTCTCCGTCGAAAACTCCAAAAGCTAGCGGATAAATTTGATAATTTTCATCTTGAGCACTAGCTGTTAATAAAAAATCTATGCACTTACCTTTGAGGTGGATACCGTCGATTATGATCACCTTACGTATGTAACGATATCCCGACACATTAGTTCCTACTGCAAAGAAAAGGTACTTGAATCGTTGTCCAACACCCTCATCGTATGTTGTCTCTAGTGCCACGATACAATCTGGATTTGCATGAACCATTTGTTGAAGATACGAAGGTAACAATTAGTGAGAAGCACCTGTTGATCCTTTAGCAAAATCCATTGGTACTTCCCGTGACCTCCGAGCTTTCTCATCATCTCGTGTAGTTCATTCGGTTTTGGTCCGGAACCCCATCCCGTATACCTCGACCTCATCATACCGCCTATAACTGTTGAAGTCGCTAACCGATGGTATCCACCCATGTCATCCATTGTACATAAATGATTTAAAGTAGCTTTACGAACTTGATACCATCCTGATCCTAAAAGTTTTAATACATACACACGCTATGGACACCCTCTCCCATTGCACTCAAGTGTGACCATTTCGGGGCTTGAACGTGTAGTACGGTAATGGAACTTTCGATTAAGAGCGAAAGTACCATATGTAGTTTGAATGCATCTTTGTCCTAGAAAACCATGCCTACATAAATTTCATCCTCTACATTGTTAACGTTATCACTTGCACATTAGAAACCCAGTTAATATTATTATTTGCAGCTAATAAAAATTATAGTGTCTAAAATTCCGCTTACTATTGCCAATAGTGAACTACAAACTGTTTACTATAGTAACTATAATATTGTTCATTGTTTGCAATAGCTGAATTCAACCTTTTGAAGCTGAATCATCGTAAGATTCACCATCTGGAAAAAGGAATTGGGTTACTCCACTTGGACCTCCGAATTGTAAATTTAAGTAACCCTCTTCCACAATCTCTTCAATTTTTGCCTTCATTTTATTTTGTGTTTTAATTTTGGTTGCTGGCATAAGTGTTTGTGCATTTGTTGTTGAGCGTGCTCATTCAGCCGTCGCCACTGATATTAACAAAACTTGTTAGTGTACCATTGCACAAATAAAGTTAACGATAAAAATTATGTTAGGGGTAGTAAAATTTATTACACAGCCCCATCTAGCAATATCGGCATAAAATAAATTGTTATAGGACATGTTGACAAACCTTAGGTCGTGGTTCCGGTTTCTTCCTCACATTCCAACATGAATAATTTGCCACCACGTATTTCCTCCTCGTCTTCTTCTAATACAAAATCCTCGGAAGAGTTTGAAAAAGAATGAATATTTTCGATTGTTCCAAAAGTAGTGTCAACTCTGTCCAACCCGGATAATGCCACATATACCTTGTTAAGAACTCTCATTTCTTTCTCAATATATATCTCTTCTAGTACCCTCTGACTACAATGTATAATGTTGTTAGCCAGCAAACCTAGAATCCATACAATCAGACACCGTTAACAACACACTAGTATAAAGTTTTGAATTAAGACTAGTTAATAAAATTTTTAACGCGGTAACTTATTGTTTGATCATCCAAAGCCTTCTCTAACTCTTGTAACCTTCGTGAGTTACCCCTAGTGAAGAAGTTACCTCGTTTCTGAAATTTGTATCGCTCAATTGGACACAAATCAACTGTCACACAAATAGCTAACTCTTCGTACTCCACGTAGACCGCTATGAACAGTGTTATATCTTCATTGGATGTGATATCCGTAGGAGCTGTGCTTGACCTGCTTGGTACCAACATCCACTCTGGGTATTGATATGTCAATATCATTGGTGTTTGGATGTCGATGTTACAACGGTTTCGAACTAATTCCACCAGACTCGCAAAAGTGTGATTTTCATCTAGCATTACACCGTAGCTTTGACTATCTCCTTCTGCATTGAATCCCCCTACGCCATTTTCACCTTTTTCTCAAACCGCTCGGATTAAACTTACCAGTCGCACCATCTCCGGCATATACTGTATAAAACATCACTCGTGACAGTTTTCGGTTAAAAAAATCTCTTACCCAGATAAAAATATATGGACATCATGCATACATGTCGAGTAAACCCAAAGAAACTCACATATTTATGGAAGCAAAGACATTAATAGACGCATCTTTCTAAGAGTAGTTAATACAACGACCACAATAACTACTAAAATAATAATAAACATCAGAATGTACCGTAAACCTACGTTTGACTGATTGTTTCTCTTCTTCCAATCATGCTCCTCCATCTTTTTCCTATACTGCTCTTCGTACAGATATCAATGGCTATTTGGAAAAGCTTATACAACTTTATATACTTGATTAACAATATAAATAACCCATACTTACATCATATATATATATATACTTACACTATATATATCCTAAAATATTTTCACAAATCTTGCATTTAATGTGATCGGCTATAGATACCGTAATCCATAGATGATATCATCTACAGTGCATTATGATATCTATAGGCAATCATTTCGCATACTGTTACATCTGTTGTTAGCGATGATGTATCAAAATGAAGGAATATTAAGTAAAATACATTATTGCTTGTTACAGTATATTGAGTATATTGAGTTTTTTGAATTTTATGTATAGATTGCAAATTTTCTACTCAGTTTTGTATATAAAGTTAATTAACTCTAAAAGAAATTTGAAAACCCCAAACAATGTAGATTACCAACCTCTAAAATTTATGAATGAAACGTCGATATATGGGATTTACTAATCTTAATTGGCTTCAGAGAAATCATAAATTCATGAAAATCAACAGATTTAATCAAATATTTTAAAACAATTAAACATCAAAGAGATAACTAAAAAACTCGAGAAAATTAGAAGATTGAACTCTTTGAATTTTCTACTTCTGATTCGTGAGTTCGTCTGTTTTCTTATTTATATAATCTAAAAAAAATCAACTTCTGAATTGAAAAATAAAAATTTCTTAATTTCATTTAAATCTTTAATTAAATGATCTGTTCAACAATATAGATGAATACTAATATCTGTTATTTGTTATCTTAATATTTATTTGATTTGAATAAATATATGGGGGAATTGCTAAAAATGACCTAAAACTTGACTTCAAATGCAAGTTTGACAATTTACACATTTTTTTGCAAAACTAACCTGTAGGGGTGGAGAAATTACTGAACACTCCTTTGGACTAAAAAATAATGTCGAAATGTCAATTACGTTTTAGTCCCTGCGTGTTTTTTTGTTATCAAAGCAGACTTCTCAGAGAAGTCTGCTTTGGTAGGAAAAACAGTTTATTCCGACTAAAGCAGACTTCTCGGAGAAGTCTGCTTTGGTAGGAAAAACAGTTTATTCCGGATGAAGCAGACTTCTCGCAGTCTGCGAAGTTTATTCCTACCAAAGCAGACTTCTCGGAGAAGTCTGCTTTGATCGGAATAAACTTCGCAGACTTCTCGGAGAAGTCTACTTTGATCGGAATAAACTTCGCAGACTTCTCGGAGAAGTCTGCTTTGGTAGGAAAAACAGTTTATTCCGGATGAAGCAGACTTCTCGCAGTTTGCGAAGTTTATTCCTACCAAAGCAGACTTCTCGCAGTTTGCGAAGTTTATTCCTACCAAAGCAGACTTCTCCGAGAAGTCTGCTTTGATCGGAATAAACTTCGCAGACTTCTCGGAGAAGTCTGCTTTGGTGAGAAAAATAGTTTATTCCGGCTGAAGCAGACTTCATGAAGTCTGCTTTGTAAATAAATTACATAAATCAAATAAAAATTTTGAAATATTTAAAAAAATTAAAATTGCTATTAACATAATTTATATACATATCAAAAGCACGTAAAAGTTATAATGAATTCAAAAATAAGGATATTGGATTCGATCTAATGGTATAAAATATTTGCTAGTTTTTGTTGTTATGTGTTGTGGGTTAATAGTTGATGTTTGTGTAGAGAATTCATGCTAGAATTTGAAATATCATGTGATAAATTTGAAAATTTAGATGGTTACAAATTTTAAAGGAAAATTGTTTGAGTTTTGTATTTACTTAACTATCTTCGACATATTCATCCAATTTTTAACAAAACTTTCGCACATTTAGTGAATCTTATTATTTAGGGTTTAGAGTTACGCAGACTTCTCGAGATGTTGTCCTAGATTTAACAAAGCAGACTTCTCGAGAAGTCTACACAAACCAGAAATTAAATGTAACTAAACCGGTTTTCTTCAATTTAGAGTTTAGGGTTATGTAAAAATACAAAGGAGACTTCTCGAAGTCTGCTTTGTATTTTTTTTACAAAGAAGACTTCTCGAAGTCTGCTTTGTATTTTTTTTACAAAGGAGACATCTAGAAGTCTGCGCAAACCGAGAATTTTTATCAAACCATGGTTTAGTGATTTGACAGTTTAACCTAACCAATTTTTATCACAAGTATATAAGATAAAACCCTAATAATTTACCACTTATTTTCGGGCCGAAAAAAACTTGTTTCTCTCTCTCTCTCGCCGCCGCTTACTCTGTTGCCGTCTTTCTCACCATTCGCCGGCTTTCTCGTTACCGCGGTAAGGTTTTCTCACTCTCTCCGTCATACCTCTCTCGGTAAGGTTTTTGGTTTCTCTCGCCTTCATATCTATCTCTTGTCGCCGTCTCTTTTTCTCTTGCCCCACGGTAAGGTGTAAGGTTTTGTCTGTATCTCGGTTTTCCTCCGACGTCTTCTCTTTCCCCCAAGACGATATGAGTAGATCTGCATGTTTGACAGTTTTTGTTTTCCATTCATAGATCTGCATGTTTAGTTGATGTTTGACGGTTTTTAGTTGATGTTTGACAGTTTTGTATTTTTTCCTTCATAGATATCCTGACGTTTCGGAGTCCCCTGTGGTGCAACCCTTTTCGCGATAAGAAACACTTCGAAAATGGTTTTGAATTTTTGTTTCGCGGTTTTATTTTAACTGTGATATTTGAAAATTTTTTTTTACCTCTTTTAAAAAGGTGAAAATGTTTTGTTTTGGTTGTTTTTGTATAGATTTCTCCCTCTACGTCTCTGAATCCCCCACCGTCGTCAAAGGTATGTGATTTTCATAGATTTTCAGAATATTTTGTAATATCTGTGATTTTTAACTATGATATTCTTTGGAAAAAAAATTTGTTTTGATATGTGATTTTTAACTTTAGTATTTGAAAAAAATAATTTTTGCGGTTTAAATAAACTCCATGTATAAATTTTGTTTTGGTTGTTTTTGTTTAGATTCTCCATTGTCTGCGAATTAAATCCCCCACCACCGTCAAAGTTATGTGATTTTCATAGATTTTCTGAAGATTTTTAACTGTCTCACTGATATTTTTAACTAATTTTGGGGTTGTTTTTGCGTGGACGGTTATTTTGTTGCATTTTTCTGTGATTTTCGGGATTGTGCTTGCTTTCGCGGTTTATTTTGTTGTATTTTTTTGTGATTTCCGGCATTGTGCTTTTGTTCGCGGTTTAGTTTGTTGCATTTTTCTATTTCCTAAATTATTTAAGAAGCAGACTTCTTTGGATAGAAGTCTGTTATGAAAATAAATTATGAAGCATACTTCTATCGAGAAGTCTGCTTCATATTTTTTTTTCAAAGCAGACTTCTTGAGAGAAATTTGTTTCATATTTTTTTGTTCAAAGCAGACTTCTCGAGAGAAGTTTGTTTTTTTTTCTGAAGCAAACTTCTCTTCATATTTTTTTTCAAAGCAGACATCTCTCGAGAAGTGTGTTTTCTATTTGTTTTCAAAGTAGACTTCTCGATGCTTCCTTTTTTCGAAGCATCCTATTTTTTTCAAAGCAGACTTCTCGATGCTTCCTATTTTTTCGAAGCAGACTTTTCGAGAGAAGTCTGGTTCCTATTTTTTTCAAAGCAGACTTTTCGATGCTTCCTACTATTCTGTTTAACTATTTTTTTGTGATTGCAGTATTGAAAATGCAGAAATATAGTCTCCCAATTCGCCTTTTTACAAAAGACACTGAGCCACCCCCACAGAAAAGCATCGGATATCATTCTTGCGATGCTGAGCTCATGTCTGCACTTGAGGCTGCGCTCCATGCTGATGAATGGGAGTACTTATGCAGTTCTCCTCTCGGTGTATGCCTGAAATTCTACAAGTTGGATTTCGCATGGGCTTCTAGGCTTGTGCACCACATGCTCACCTTCCAGCTTCTAACTACTGCCAAATACGAGATTTGGTGTTTGGTTGGTGATAATCCTGTAAGGTTCTCCCTTAATGAGTTCGAGCATTTAACTGGGTTTAACTGCAAATATGATGACAATTTAGCTAAAGAGCCAGATATTGAAGTCACGATGGAGATGAGGTTATTCTGGAAGAAGATTGGGGTTCGTATTTCTGAAGGCCCTAGCATTCGGAATTTGGTCGAGGCTTGTTCAAATTGTAGTTCTTGGTCTCGTGATGATAGGATTAGGTTAGGATATTTGGTCATTTTCGCGACTTTTATTGACGCTCGTGATCGTAGAGCATCCACCAATGTCAACTATGCTAGACTGGTGATGAATCTCGCTGCATTCGAGAGCTACCCATGGGGCAGAGTAGCTTTTAAAAAGCTAATTTTATCCTTAAGAGATAAGGACTTGGGTAGGTCTGCTTACTCCATTGATGGGTTTGTTCAAGTTTTTCAGATTTGGATTTATTTTGCTCTACCAGACTTTGCATTAAAGTATGGTGAACCCATCAGTCCTCCCCATACTCTTCCTTTACTCTCCTTCCGAGGCTCCCGAGGCAGGAAGAACATCAAAGCTGCTCTTCAGAGTCAGGTACGTTTGGTGTTTTTGTATTGCATCTCCCTACGTTTCTAATTTTTGTGTTTGGTTGTGCAGAAGAACGTACAACACTTTGTTGTGAAGGAGTTCGACGATATGTTTCCATATTGGAAAGATAACGTTGTTGATGACAGCTATACCAACATCATCAAGGCGCATTTCCAGCATTTTGGGCCTTTTGAGTTTGATGCCTCCCATTGGCACCCTAGAGGTTTCATTAATGGGTTGTTTCAGATTGATGATGTTGGTAAGGTGACTCCTCAAAAAAGAAGGCACGAACCGGATGAAGATTCACCATTTTTATCCCAGGGTGTACCACGGAATGTGGATAAGACAGATATGATAGAGGCGATGAAGTCCAACTTCGAGATGTGTTTCTCGAATTTCTCCGAGAAGGTGATGGTCGGCATTCAAAATGTCGAGGAAAAATTGGATGCATTGTCGAAGAAGGTGGACGTCATGGAGAGCAATCTAGAGCAGCTTAAGGGAGGTCTGAACATTGTCGGGGAAGGTGGTGCGTTTGGTGCGGTTAGTACTCGAACAACCCGATCCCGGGTTTTTAAAAAGAAGTGATTTATTTGGTTCTCATTTGTGTATACTATTGGTTGAACTTATTTCGCTATGTGGTTTGATGGTTTCATAATTAACAGATTTATACAGATTTTGAATAAAGATTTGATTGTGTTATGGAATTTTATTTAAGGATGGATCCCGCGTTAATCAAAAACAAGGAGGAGCAAGTGAAAGTGTCTACCGAGGGAAGCAGAGCAGTGTACAATACGTACGCACAGAAAAAAAGCCGAAAGTTGATATGTCTGCTTTAAAACACAAACAAAACACACAAAAAAAGGCAGCAATGCTTGTTCAACGCGCCAAAAGTGTTAGAATGTGTAAACTTGGTCCCACACAACAATCACCGTTCCAAGGAAATAGCACCGTGAAAGAAATAATTACAAACAAAAAACGTGGTGGTAGGTATGATCCCTTCGCTGAAGTTGACAGACAGAAAGTAAATATGCTCAATGATTGGTTGAAACTTGACAAGTAAGTAATCTTTTTAGAATCTTGTCGTGCAAGTTATCTTATTTTAGAATCTTGTCGTGCAAGTTATCTTATTTTAGAATCTTGTCGTGCAAGTTATCTTATTTTAGAATCTTTTTGTGCAGTGATACTTCAAAGGAATCAAACGCGTGGTTTCTCACTCTCCGGGGTCCTCAGAAATGGCTCAACGATTTGGTATATTTTTATCATTGCAGACTTCTGATTAGTATTGCAGACTTCTGATTAGTATTGCAGACTTCTGATTAGCATTGCAGACTTCTGATTAGCATTGCAGACTTCTGATTAGCATTGCAGACTTCTGATCAACATTGCAAATTTTATGTGTAAATGCAGCATATGGACACTGGGCTTAACCTTTTGCGGCTTCGTTTCAACAAGCATCCAGAATGGTTCAGGAGCACTCGGATTTGCTTCGTTGATTGCATCTTCCAGATGGTTTGGTCTAGCCATCACAAGTATTTCTTGAATTCCACCGGGAATGCAGATGGTTCAGGACGACTGCTCCCTCCAGGAGCATTTGACTATCATGCAGGAACTAAACCATCATACTGCAAAACCGGAAAGATATGGGGCCTCGAAGTGGATGACATATATTCACCATTGCATGTAATGGGTAACCATTGGGTCGCTATGTGGATATCAATACCGATGCGTCACATCGTAATATGGGACAACGACATCAATCACACGACCGATGATCGTATATCCGCGGCTGTGAAGCCATTTGCTCAGATGCTTCCAGCTCTTTTGAATGAGTTATCCCTTAAGCACGAGAAAGGTAAATATCCATGCGATGAATACACACATGAACGCATTAAAGGTCATGGAGTTCCTCAGAACAGCAAGAGTGGAGACTGTGGGGTGTTTACGTTGAAGTACATTGAGTGTCATGCGCTTGGATTGCCATTTCCTAGTGCCTTATGTGATGCAAACATGAAAGCTATTAGAGAGAAGTTAGCTGCCGAGATATTCGATGAGACTAATCAATGTGGGACAAAGGAAAGGTCGTATGATCTGCTTGATATTTATGGGTGATGTGTAATATGACTTAGTAGTATGACTTAGTATTATGCATAATTAGTTGTATGAAGTTGTTGTGTAGAATGTATATATTGTAATTATGGTGCAGGATGGTATTGGATGTTTTTGTAACACACCATCGATAACATTGTGCCCTCTAACTAATTGAAATTGAAATGATTGTGTCCATGATTGTGTCCATGTTTCATAAAATACATTCTTATATGGCAAACCTTGCTGCAGACTTTTCGGAAGTCTTTTTTGCAGACTTCTCCCAGACTTCTGTGCAGACTTCTCGATAGAATACTTTGCAGTCTACTCCTTACTTTAGTTTTCACCACATTATGCATGCTACGCAAAACAAAAATATTTCAAAACAAAAATAAAGGAAAATGTTAGTCTCCTCAACAATAATAAAACTAGACTTACACAATTCAATCGATTATGGCCGGGTTGTTTGCATTTTGAGCAAGTGTATTGTTTGTGCGTTTTTCTTGGCTTCGCTCCTTTTTTCAACGCAAGTTCAAGAAACGCTTGGTACCTAGACTTTTTCCGTCGGCCAGGAGGACGTCGGACAAACGGCGGAAGACATCTTGCTTCGGAAACAACTTGCAGTTCATCATTTTTTGGATAAATATTATGCGCATATGGCGCGTACAAGTAATTTCTCGTGTAGAACGGAGATACCATCGTAGATACATGCATATCAATCGTCATCGCAGCTGCAATAGCATGTTCACACGGTATTTTTTCAATGTCAAACACACGACACCCACACTTATGATTTTGTAAGTCAACAACACAATCTCGCGAACCTCCTGTCACATAAAACTCCCAACTATCAATGCGTTGCACCTTTAGCTTGAGTGCATCGTGTGAACGTATGGCCAACAAATATTCAACTCCTCGAGAGTGCAGCGTTTCTAGTTTCATAGCGTCCTCACGTCTTTTACAAAACCACCTCCCAAGCTTTTTCCGTATGTACTCAAGCAAATACGAAATAGGAAATCCACGTGCTCCTTTCAAAGCAGAATTGATAGATTCTGCAATATTGCTTGTCTTTATGTTATATCTCTCTCCTGTGAAATAAACTCGTGACCAAAGACGTACGTCAGCTTTGTCTAAGTAATCTGCAAGGTTATTGTTTACTTTTCGAATTTCATCCATGTAACGGTTAAACTCTGTCATCGTAAATGCGTATGCAGCACCTTTCACCAAGTATAATAAATGTCTTCCCCTGAACTTCGTGATTATGTTATTTTGAAGATGATAATAACATATTCCTTGTTGTGCTTGCGGAAAAGCACGAGCGCATGCCTTCATTATGGATTTATGTCTATCGGAAACTATAACCAACGGATTTTCATCTGATATACAACAACGAAGTTTTGTGAAAAACCATTCCCACGAATCATCATTCTCAGAATCAACAATTCCGAAAGCAAGTGGATATGTCTGAAAATTGCCATCTTGTGCAGTTGCCACAAGCAAAACACCTTTGTACTTTCCAGTGAGGTGGGACCCATCAACCACAACAACTCTTCGGAGATATTCAAATCCAACAATCGAGGCTCCATATGCGATGAACAAATATTTAAATCTTCTATGCTCATCTAGTTCAATAGCAGTAATCGTACCCGGATTGGTTTTTGAATGGATTGCAAATATGCAGGCAATTTGTCATATCCATCTTCGGCTGTTCCCCTTACCAATTCTTGAGCATATATTAATGATCGGTATGCAGTCGTATAATCCATAGAAATACCAAACATTACCTTCATTGAGTCTTTGATGTGTTTTGGAGTAATTCCATCAATTATTCCAACTCGCTCCATAAACATCTGAGCAATGTATCTTGGAGTACTTTGTTTATGGCCATTCAACCTGTTCGTTACTGAACATGTATGATCTTGCACATACTTCGTCACCCAAAACGTGTTAGATTCACAAGATTTGACCGCAGCTCGAACCTTCCATGCGCAATCTTTGACGCGACATATTATCACATACAATTGTTTCGATGACTTATAAACCTTGAAACCGAATTGCTGTATAATCGACATCCTACGCAAATGTGATACCAAATCAGCCTTGCAAGGAAAACTTTGGTTCACATATATATTTTCAACACATCCTAGAGTTAACCCTTGTCGTTGATCACAACTTCCTTTTTTGAGATCTTCAACACTAAAACTACATTTATTATCATCTTCATCACTATCTTCATTTTTCAATTTACCGTAAAGACTGTAATCCTCACCATCGTAGTAAACTTTATCATCTTCAACTAAATCTTCATCATCCTCAGAGACATCATCACCCTCAGACAAATTATTTTCACGCTTCACAAAGACACAAAGACGTATAACATGATTTTTGCATAACTCAACCAAGTTACGAACTTGTCTATCATTTGTTACTTTCATAGGAGGAGTATCGCACGGCATTTGATCTAACAACGCCGGTGGTAGAACATAACTTATCTCCAACACATCAAATTGTCTATCGAATCCGAAATCATCTTGTATCATTTCGACAAGTTCTTGATGTTTGTAATCATCCTCAATTACAAACATTTTTCCTCCTCTTATATTATCCACAGAAAAATTCCAAGTATCTGTAATACTCCACTCCCCACAAACAACAACGATTTGGACCATTATCTGCGGTAAAAATTAATGAATTTGATTAGATCATTGTACACATACTAAATTTTTTATTGAAGTAGACT